>CATIWJ010440780.1:0-33088 GCA_949640765.1 Croton laevigatus | reverse complement strand
TCTAAATTATAACATATATTAGAAACCCAATAAAAGGATGTTTTCCAAATTTTCCAACATTCCAATGTTTTTAATGTTAGCGTGTTTTCCACTATTGGCGTGTTTTCCAAACATTATTTCTATATTCTCTTTTCCATTTTGGAAAAGAAAAAGGAAACTGGAAAAAGAAAACATGGAAAAGGAAAAGAAAACTAAAAAAAGAAAACAAAAATTGTTTTCTAAAACTAAACAGGGCCTTCGTTTCTCTATTTCCGTTTCCCCGTTTCATTTCCCTATTTTGGTATCCGTGCAACATAGCTCGTGAGCTACTTTCAGCTTGAATGATTAAAAAGCTGAACTCAAGCCAACTTCTGAGTTCACTTGATAAACCAGTCAGAGTTCAAGCATAACTTGCAAGCTCACGAGCCTTACCAATTAAGCACATAATTATCATAGAAAAGTATGGCGGAATTTGAGAGGTTAAAGAGTTGCTATGATCAAGATATCATAGAAAAGTATAAAAACAATAATGAGATGGGTTGGATATTGCTTGTTGATGGGTGTGCTTTGCTTCAATTCATACGTTCTGTGAATCTGAAATGCTAAGTTTTCTTAACTAATCACTAAATCATATAGGTCCACGTCCACTATAAAGAAGTACATAGATCTGGATGTACTTTCTATTATTATTAGTACTGTTGTAATTTTCTTGTTTACTTTTCTTTCATCATCTTTTATACAACAAATAAGTTATAATTGAATGCACACCAGTTGTGTTTTGCCTTGCAAAGTTTATTTTATCCTTTAATGTAATAATGTTTATATAGCTTAATTAGTTTAACAAATAATATTTATTTAACTTTGCAGTGGCCAAATCAACAGCACATCAATTTCAGAATACGAAAATACAAACACATTTATATTAAAAAAAAGAATAATTTCAGGATTCAAACCCACATATATATGAAATCTTGTAGCTATGGCCTCGCCATTTAATTATTTAAACATGAAGCTGAAAGCTTCCATTATTGTTTAAATGGCAAGCCATGCTTGTGCATGATTTTCAATAAACTTGATTACTTCTTGCAAACAATTCCATATCCTGCAGAAGCTCCACGAGTGCAATCCAAAGTGGGATAATCTGTAACTGGTTTTATAATCTCTTTATTTGATCCATCCTGAAGAGAGAAAATGCAAGATTCGCATTCTGTAGAAAGAATAGATTCGGTTCTGTATTTTGCTTCATCTCCTAGAACTGGCATTGCCACACCTGGCTTGGCCGAATTTTCGAAATCAGGCTTATAAGTTCTGCCCAAAACTCCATCAACTTTGGGTGACAAGTTAAAGAACCTGAATTGCACCTCTAAGTGGACGAAACAATCGTCTTCCGGCACTTGGTACTTGTGGACTCTGTCATCTTCCTTAGTAACAGGTACTACGTTGACTAGAATCTCCACAGTATCTTTGATACTGACTATAACACTGTTCTTTCTAGATACCCTCTCTACTTTGACAATTTTTTCTGGTGAGTACCAAATCGAAAGTGACTCCTCAGGTACCACTAAGTCTTGACCGTTGTAAGAGAACTTCAAATGATCAACTTCACTGTCCCAGGTAGCTGCCTTTGTTGCTTCAAGAGAAAATGAGTTGGAGTTGAAAATAATTCCCAAAGCTTGAATCCAAGTAAAGTCTCTGCTTCTGCCTTCTGGTCTATGCCCAATGAAACGTCCGTTGATTTGGAGATTTGAATCAGACACTAAGCTGAAATGCTCATTGCTCTTTCCATGGAAATAGAAAACCACACCATCGCCGCCGACAAATCGGGGATCATAGCACGCTGATCCTGGAGTGTCACAGCTTGCTTTGCGGCCTAAAAAAATAAAACACATTTTAGGATGAATTGTTAGATAAATTGCGCTTATATTGCATTACCGTGTGTTGAATTTAGAAATCTTACTCTTGCAATAAGGCTTGCACTGAGGGTGATCACAGTTGACATAGCAAACTTTGGCTTTGGGGTCATGAGAGTAAGTGCTTGGGCATTCATAAGGGCATTCCACGTTCTTCCCATAGCATCGGCTAAGTGGGTTGCTACATTTCACTGATTCTGCATTTGCTTCTATAGTCCCTGCAATTGAAGCTACCAAAATAACTAAGATGAAACTGCTTCTCATCATCTTCATGTTTGATGAGTAATTTGGGATATGAGAATTCAATTTCTTCTTGTTCTATTTATAGACTTTAGATTTATTTTTAAAAGAAAAAAAGAAAAAAAACAAGGCTTGTTTTTCAATCTAAAGCCTTAATTCATATTTGAAGCATGAACATGGGAACAGTTGACATTTTGTTTCTCCTCACTTAAAACTCCAAAATTGTTGGCAGGAAATTAGCAATACAACATTGTTCTCTTTGCAATTTTATTAATGATATAATTATATATGTTTATAATGCTGGGTTCAATGTTTTATCAACCATCTGATTATTGGGAAAAAAAAAATCAATGTAGAATTGCAAAATATTTCGCTAATTAATTTTTTCTTTTTTTTTTTTGTTGGGTTGATGATGCTACAAGTGACTTCTGTTCATAAAAAGTAACCTTAAGTAATGGTTTTGAGAGGACAAGTTGTTATTTTGAGCATAGAATATGGAATCACTTTGAGGTTCATTCTTGCAGGTGGTAACAGGCCAAGTTGTTATTTTGACACCTTTCTCAAATTTAAGTAATGGTTTCTATTCCAAAATGCTGAATCCGGTTCTAAACAAGGAGAAATTATACTGTAGAAACAACTGTTCCACCTCGTTATAATGATATCTTTTGATGAGAAAATTACTTAGGGATTCCTTCGTTTTGGGCCAATCTATTTTCAGGTTCCTCAATTTGAAAATGATTCCATGATTTGCTCCGATATGCTTTTAAGCCCTTCTATCCAATTTTTTTTTTTTAATATTTTTGTTAGTCCTTTACTTTAATCAACAATCCTTTAATATTTTTATATTTATCTCCAAAATATCCTTCTTCTAAAATAATTTACTTGATTTTGAATTGAAAAAATAAAAAGGAGAAAACTATCCAACCCAATGCGCCACCTCTAAGCTCGCCAACACCGTTGTCTCGCATGTCAGACTGGCCAACAAAGACCACCACTATTCGACTCGCCTTCCTCTTGCAAATCTAATACTGCTTTCCTTGACTCCAGTCGTCTATCGACGTCAATCGCGAAAAGAAGCAGCGGCCTTCAAAGTTTCTAAAGAATTTTTGGCACCATTTTAAGGGGTTTCGGCGGTCCGTTGCAATATACAAGAGTACCTGTTCTATATGATGAATACTTTCTTTTGGTATATGTATTACCATTTTTTAGTCATTTCTGGAGACCAAGATTTCCATTTTCCAAATTGACTGATGTATAATCCGTCGAAAATAAGATTATATTGGGATTTTTGAAGGTGAGACGGTTCTAAATAACTCTTTTATTTTGTCCGTTCACTGCCTAGAATGGGAGTTCTATTTTTTTGTAGAAAAGTTGCAGTTAAGTCCCTAAACTTACAAAGTAGCATACACTATCATCTAGAAAAATTATAAATTGGTCCTTAAATAATAAATCAAAGACAAAGGGGTATTTTAGTCTTTTCCAGTCAATCTAACGACAAAATGCACGTTTCTTGAATGGAAGGACCAATAGATATTTTCTTCAAAAGTGAGAGAGCTCATTAAGTAATTTTTAAAATTGAAAGACCTGAAAGTAGGTTATCTCCAATCCCAGAGATCCATAAGTGCTTTTCCCTCTTTCAATTCATGTATTCCTTAGATATTATTATTATTATTGATGATTTGATTCAATAAATTTTATTTTGTTTTACCAAATATTTTTTCTTTTTAATATTTGGGCATCAAATATATTTATTTTTATCATAATGTAATGGGATAATATAAAAAAACTCCCTATGTTTTTACCATATCGACAAAACTCTCCATGTCTTTTTTTTCCAACAAAAAAAATCCTCATTTTATATTTTCGTTGATATTTTCCTCCTCCTGTCTATTTTTTCTGTTAAAATAACGGTTAAATGACCGATATGTAATTTTTACGAGCCATTTTAAAAAAACTCAAGAAATGAGAAACCATTCTTGAACTTTCCCTTCTTCTTCAACTTCCTTCCTCCTTCCATCCTTTTCCATCGCCGCACCCCATCCTCCATCACTGCCATCACCACCTCCATTCCCTTCCCACAGCCACTTTATCTTCTTTCTTTTTCGCTGCCATAACCACCACCTTCCCAATGTTATCAGAATCATCATAGCCTCAAAAAACAAAAAAAAGATCAACTATAACTGTGAAAAAAAAAGAAAGAAAACACGCGATTTTTGGAGCAGCGAAGACCTTAAAATCACCATCCGGAGCAGCGGCCTTTGAGTGGGAAGTAGCGTTAGTCCTTCAAGCGATCGGACCCGTATCTAGGACCAGACACATACTCCTTCAGCGTCGCTTTCTTCTGCCGGTGCTGCTTTCATCGTTTTTCGATCAGGACGAACCTTTCAACTTCCGACGGCCGGAGACCTTCTGATCCCAGAGCAGAATCGGCCACAAAGGCTTGATTTGGTTTGGTTACCTTGTTTGTTTTGTGTTTTCATGTTTCATGCTTTTCAAACATTTTGATTTTGCATTTTGGTGTTGGATCTTATTGATTTAAAGTTTTTTTTGCATTGGTGTTTGAGGGAGGAGAAGATGGGTGTGGAGGAGAGAGAGGATGAGATTTCTAGGTTTCAAACCATAAAACCAAATTGGACGCTGCCACTAGGGGTGAGCAAAACCGATTCGGTTCGGTTAATCGATCCGAAAATTGGTTTTTGGTTCAAAACCGAATATAAAATTTATGAAACGAAAATTGAACCGAAATTTGGTTTCTATTTCGATTTCGATTCGGATTCGGTTTTAACCGAATTTTACATGTAAAATTTAAATCGGTTTATTAAATTTACGAACCGTAAACCGAACCGAAAATTGAGTTCACGATTTTTAGGAACCGAAAACCGAATCGAAAATTCGGTTAACCGATTATTCAGTTCGGTTTGATTCTGGTTCGGTTTTGGTTTACGGTTCGGCCGCTTCAGATCGGACGCCGCCGCTTCAGATCTAAGAAGCATAATTAAATCAAAATAGCTCACCTACTTTTATGGATCAAGAACAGGTTGTTTCAATATGTAGGAAGCCACAGACAAGCCTCCAACACCTAGCGGATTGTGCAAATTGAAACCAAAGGTTCGATTTGGGCATAGAAAAGCAATGAAGAAAAACAACCACCGCCGGCAAAAGTGAAAATAAGATTTCCTTCACCTCTTTTTTCAGTTTTATTTTCGGTTCTGATTCATCTTTTCTTTTATTTTACAACTTAAAATTGCTTTAAATTGTTGTATTTGATTTTGAAAGCTTGCTTTTTGTGGCTGGTTGTGGTTTTGGGTTGGAGAAGGTATAAATTTTCCGGCCGGCGATGAAGGGTAGTGCTTGACTGATGGCTAGGGGAGGCATAAGATAGAAAAATTTCAAAACAATCCCTCATTTCTTGAGGTTTTTTTTAAAATGACTCGTAAAAATTACATATTGGTCCTTCAACCGTTATTTTAACAAAAAAATTAACAGAAGGAAGAAAATGTCAACGGAAATATAAAATGAGGATTTTTTTGTTGGAAAAAAAAGACAGGGAGGTTTTTGTCGATAGGATAAAAACATATGGAGTTTTTTTATATTATCCCTAATGTAATCTATGTGTTTAAATTGATTGTACCAACAAGTATTTAGTATGAGTGGTTCGACGCTCTTATTCTCATGTGGTTTATTCAAAAAAATTGGTTGTTTTAGAAATTTTTGTTGGGGTATTATTGTCCCTATAGTCAAATTTTTTTTGAAAACGGAAGCTTGGAGTTCTGTTGGGAAGAAAATTGCTTTTTCAAGGCATCATGAAATCAGTAATCACCATTGATGAGTGCCTGCTTTACAAAGCAATGATTCGTGCTAAATTTAAAATCCAGCTTTAAGATTTCACTGTCAAAATAAAAAAAAAAAAAAGGGCATTATGCATTTATGTAAAGTCCGGGAAAGGGCCGCACATCTGAAGGACAACTTTACCGTTGCGCCAAGCTCCCTTCATTTCACTATCAAAATAAAATATGAAATAGCAAAACACCAAGTTGAGTATATATATTGCTATATAAAAAAGAGTATATCTTTTATTGATACAAGTTCATAAAAAAGTGTCCCTTTTATAAATTTGAAACAAAATAAAAAAATAATAACTTGGCTACCACAGCAACCATACTTTTGCGAAGTGAAGGCACTTGTAGCAGCATCAACCCAATAAAACCAATTTAATTCTAAAATATTTTGCAATCTCTACATTGATTTGTTTTTCGAATAATCAGATTGATCAAAAACATTGAACCCAGCATTATAAACATATATAATTATATCATTCATTAAATTGCAAAATCAACAATGTTGTATTGCGAATTTCCAGCCAACCATTTTGAAGTTTTAAGTTGGAAGAAATAAAATCTCAACTGTTCCCATGTTCATGCTTCAAGTGTGAATTAAGGCTTTAGATTGAAAAACAAGCCTTGTTTTTTTTTTTTCCTTTTAAAAATAAATCTAAAGTCTATAAATAGAACAAGAAGAAATTGAATTCTCATATCCCAAATTACTCATCAAACATGAAGATGATGAGAAGCAGTTTCTTATTAGTTATTTTGGTAGCTTCAGTTGTAGGGATTATAGAAGCAAATGCAGAATCAGTGAAATGTAGCAACCCCCTTAGCCGATGCTATGGGAAGAATGTTGAATGCCCTTATGAATGCCCAAGCACTTACCCTCATGACCCCAAAGCCAAAGTTTGCTATGTCAACTGTGATCACCCTGAATGCAAGCCTTATTGCAAGAGTAAGATATCTAAATTCAACACACCGTAATGCAATATAGGTGCCATTTATCTAACAATTCGTCCTAAAATGTTTGATATTTTTTAGGCCGCAAAGCAAGCTGTGACACTCCAGGATCAGCGTGCTACGATCCCCGATTCGTTGGCGGTGATGGTGTGGTTTTCTATTTCCATGGAAAGAGCAATGAGCATTTCAGCTTAGTGTCTGATTCAAATCTCCAAATCAACGGACGTTTCATTGGGCATAGACCAGAAGGCAGAAGCAGGGACTTCACTTGGATTCAAGCTTTGGGAATTATTTTCAACTCCAACTCATTTTCTCTTGAAGCAACAAAGGCAGCTACCTGGGACAGTGAAGTTGATCATTTGAAGTTCTCTTACAATGGTCAAGACTTAGTGGTACCTGAGGAGTCACTTTCCATTTGGTACTCACCAGAAAAAACTGTCAAAGTAGAAAGGGTATCTAGAAAAAACAGTGTTATAGTGAGCATCAAAGATACTGTGGAGATTCTGGTGAACGTAGTACCCGTTACTAAGGAAGATGACAGAGTTCACAAGTATCAAGTGCCTGAAGATGATTGTTTTGTCCACTTAGAGGTGCAATTCAGGTTCTTTAACTTGTCACCCAAAGTTGATGGAGTTTTGGGCAGAACTTATAAGCCTGATTTTGAAAATTCGGCCAAGCCAGGTGTGGCAATGCCAGTTCTAGGAGACGAAGCAAAATATAGAACTAAATCTCTTCTTTCAACAGAATGCGAATCCTGCATTTTCTCTCTTCAGGATGAATCAAGTAAAGAGATTGTCAAACCGGTTCAAATTTTCCCACTTTGGATTGCACTCGTGGAGCTTCTGCAGGATATGGAATTGTTTGCAAGAAGTAATTAAGTTTATGAAAAACAAACTAATGCATGGCTGTAAAGGTGTCGGTATAATCCCACCTTGATTAAATATAAAGAAAATAAAAGTCTTATTAATAAGGAAGGTGCTTCTTACAAATCGGCTTATTTCATTTTGATTATAAGATGACCCAGCTTATTATAATCTCCTTGGTCCCAGATTTTAAAACAATAATGGAAACTTTTATCTTCTTGTTTGTATAAGCAAATGGAAGCTTTCATCTTCTTGTTTGTATAAGTAAATGGCGAGGCCATAGCTACAAGATTTTATATATGTAAGTATTATTTTTTTTACTACATAAACTTTGTTTGTGTTTTCCTATTCTGTAATTGTATGTTTATTGTTGATTTATCTTACTACTGCTAGTATTATTCCATTTTGATCCTAATTTTTTTATCACGTCTGTCATCTAATGAATTAATTCTTAGCGCCGAGTCTCAGTGTATGTTTTTAGAGTCCAAAGATCTTGATTTCCAATTTTCAAATTCATCTACTTTAAAACTCGATGCTGATAGTTTTAACCCTAATCTCCAATTCTCAATCACTCCCTAAAACCCTAATCTTTGCCGTCTGTTTCTTTCACCAAGTGTAATTTTTAATGGCGGTTCTAAATCAGACTCCTTTTGTCCTGCTCCAGAGTTTGAAGAAGACAATGACAGGACTACTCTGTCAGCAAGAAGACAACACAGGAAACGTCAAGAAGAAAATATCCAACTTGTTTGCTGTTTCAATTCAACGATCACTGCCGCCACAACTCAAAGCGGAGCCGTCGTTCATCGCTTCCTGTGCGGCGGCAAGGTTTGGTGATTACCAATGTAATAATGCCATGGCTGTCTTCTCTAAACTGAAAGAAATAAGCACTACCATTTATTCGAATCCCCTCTCTGTTCGACAGGCATTAGAGAAAAACCTACCTTATTGTGGAATAATAGAATCATCCTCTGTCACAGGACATGGATTCTTTAAGGCTGTTCTGTCGAACAAATGGATGGCAGAGAATATTCAAGACATGCTCGTTAATGGTATTGAAATTTGATCGCCAAAGCTTCCTGTTAAACTGGCCTTAGTTGATTTTTCATCACCCAACATTGCAAAAGAATTGCACGTTGGCCATTTAAGATCTACCATAATTGGTGACTCCTTAGCTCGGACGCTCGAGTTTTCGAACGTGGATGTTCTTCGAAGAAATCATGTTGGTGAATGGGGGACTCAGTTTGGACTGTTGATTGAATTCCTATTTGAAAAATTTCCAAACTTCGGAGTTGAAGATGTTAATGAAATTTCAATTGGTGAGCTACAAGCTTTCTATAAAGCATCAAAACAGAAGTTTGATATTGATTTTGAGTTCAAAGAAAGAGCACAAAAAGCACTTGTCCACCTCCAGGGTGGCGATCCTAAGTACCGCCATGCCTGGAAAAAACTCTGTGATATTTAGCAGGAAAGAGTTTGATATGGTCTATAATCGGCTTGGGATTCGGCTGGAGGAGAAAGGAGGGAGTTTTTACAATCCTTACATTCCAGAAGTTATTGAGGAACCAATCCAGAAAGGAATTGTTAAAGAAAGTAAAGGTGCTCGCGTAATTTTTATGCAAGACAATGTTAAACCTCATATTGTTGTGAAGAGTGACGGTGGCTATAACTATGACCGTGCTTTGGTACCGTCTCAACAAGGAGAAAGCAGAATGGGTAATTTATGTTACGGATGCTGGCCAAAAAGACCATTTTAAAATGATTTTCGAAGCAGCGAAATGGGCAGGCTGGCTCCCTTCTTCTACTAATAATTCATACCCAAAAGTTACTCATGTTGCTTTTGGTGTGCTTAAAGGGGAAGTTGGTAAGCGGTTTAGATGTGGTTCGATTGGTTGAGCTTCTTGATGAAGCGGAAAAAAAACAGTAAAATGGAACTAATTAAGCGACGAAAATGGACAGAAGATGAGCTTGATCAAGCAGCTGAAGCTATTGGGTATGGAGCTATTAAATATGCTGATCTAAAGGACAATAGAACAACTGACCACCAATTCAACTTTGATCATATGCTTAATGATAAAGGAGATACTGTTGTTTACTTGCAATATACGCATGCTCGAATCTGTTCAATAATTAGGAAATCCGGTAGAGACATGGAAGAGCTGAAATATACAGGAAAATTGTATTGGATAATGAAGATGAACGTAATTTGGGGCTTCATTTACTGCAATTTTCGGAGACTGTTTAAGAGGCCTGCACCACTTTCTTGCCAAATGTTATTTGCTGTTACCTTTACAGGTTATATGAGTATTTTAGCAGATTTTATGATAAGTATCTGGTTGTTGGTTCGCCGGAGGAAACGAGCAGATTATTGTTGTGAGAAGCCACAGCCATTGTTATGAGAAAAGGTTTTTATCTTCTTGGAATTGTTCCCGTTTACAAGATTTGACCTTGTTATACATTTATGATCCAATTCATTAATTTTAATTTTTTACTTTTAGGTAATTTTGTTGTGTGGGATTGGCAACATTGTGCAAATCCAATTTGACATTTAATCTTATATCGATTACAAATTAATTTGAATTATTAAATTTACAGTTATATCTAATACAAAATCATTTTAAAAATAGTGACCTAATGCATGGATGCATATGATTTAATGGATAAAAAAAAAAAAATTTAAATTCTAACTATGTAGTTCGTAGTTCTTTACTATGTATCATTGCTCTACTTTTCGTTTAATCTTATTAAGTGTTATTTGGTTCGGGGTGAGTTTGAGGAGGGAACTTTTAACTTGAAAGAAAGTGTGATAACTTGAACGGAACTTGGGATTCAATTTGCAAAAAAAACTTGAAAATGCTTTATACAGGAACTTCAAGTTCAATGCCCTACCCCAAGGAACTTATTCCGAAGAAGCTATCAATCAAGCATAGCATTAGCCATCCTATGTTTTGTCTAAATAAGGGACCATAGGGTGGATTCGTCCTGCCCCTTCGATTAATAGGATACATGTCTACCAATTGCACCCTACAACAAATCAGATAAAGTGTGCGGATCGGATTGCAAATATCCATGAATTTTTTTCGAAACAAATTTTAAGAAATTTACATGTTTAATGTAAAATTAAGAGTGGATTAGATTGTGAGCCACCGATTTTTTGTAAAAACTCATTCTCGCCCCATTTATTAGCTGGGTTGAAGCGAATACCATGATCGGGTACCCATAATCCCGATATCCGATTTGAACCATCAAATTTGAACATATTGATCTAAGATTAAACTGAAATAGAGTTGGAAACATAAGTCAACCAAATCAAATTATGATTGTTTTCGATACAAACAATTGGAACCAGAGATTTTGAATCACCTCCTCAATGCTTGTGAACCGTGAACCACCTATGTTGCATGAACACCAAAAATGGAGACACTGAGAAACGGAAATGTGAAAATGAAGATTTTCTAAATTTCCTTTATATTTACAAATTTAGAGAAATAAGTTTCTATTTTCGACGTGGAAAAACTTGGGTCATCAACAGTTTGCATGCATCATAGTGAATCACTAGTTCACAAACCACCTTATGACTCGTTAATGGCTCTTTCGGTTAAAGTACAAGAGTTTTCTAAAACATGAACTGCCTGGTCCCGAACGTAGCCCAGTAGTCTACCTAGTACCACACGACTCACGTGGTCCTAACACTGGTTCTCAATTTATAAAAGGAATTAAATTGCAAGAATTCACTGTAAAAGTGGGACCTTAGTTGAGTCCAATCATAGCGCATAAAATGGTGTATTTTACCACATCACCAAGCACAAGCAGCCAGCAACTCTGATGGCAAAAATGGAGTATTCCTATGGCGACCTATCATTCAAAATTTCCTTTTTTTCTTTCCTCTGTTCTTCACTAATTCCTTGATATTAACACTTTTCGAGATGCAAGCATTTTTTAAACTACCAATTGCATTGTCAAATTCAAGCAAAACCAGGAAATTATCTATTGTTTGCAATTTCAAGTTTCTTTCTTTCGTAGCAAGCCAATCATCTATAGCTCCTAAAATTTCATTACCTGAAAGAGATGTCAGTGTAAATTCGAATGTCGCACGTTCCAAGTGGCTTATCTCCAAGCTCTGCAGAGATGGTAAAATCAATGAAGCACGCCAACTGTTTGATAAAATGCATGACAGAGATGTGGTTACATGGACGGCTGTTATCACTGGGTATATAAAATGTGGATTGATTACAGAAGCTAGGAGATTGTTTAACAGAGCGGATGCTGTGAAAAATGTGGTCACTTGGACTGCATTAGTTAGTGGGTATGTGAGATTCAATCAAATTTCCGAAGCTGAGAAGTTGTTTGAGGCAATGCCAGAGAAAAATGTTGTTTCTTGGAATACAATGCTTGATGGGTATGCGCGAAATGGTGAACTAACTAAGCTGCTAGAGATGTTTGATAAAATGCCTGAAAGGAATGTTGTTTCGTGGAATACTGTGATCACGGCATTGGCTCAACGTGGAAGAGTGGAGGAGGCAAGGAGATTGTTTGATGAAATGCCTAAAAGGGATGTGATTTCATGGACAGCAATGGTTACAGGATTGGCAAGGAACGGAAAGGTTGATGAAGCTAGGGAGGTTTTTGAGAGGATGCCGGAGAGGAATGTGGTTTCATGGAACGCAATGATAAATGGGTATGCGAAGAATACAAGGTTAGATGAGGCTTTTGAGTTGTTTAAGAGAATGCCAGAGAGGGATACGCCTTCATGGAATATAATGATCACAGGGTTTATCCAGAATGGAGAAGTAGGGAGAGCAAGAATTGTGTTTGATGAGATGCCTGAAAGAAATGTTGTAACATGGACTACGATGATTACTGGGTATGTACAAAAAGGGGAAAGTGAAGCAGCATTGTCGATGTTTGTGGAAATGGGAAAGGATGGTGGCATAAAACCTAACGAGGGAACTTTTGTAAATGTGTTGGGTGCTTGTAGCGATTTAGCTGGTCTTGGCGAGGGACAACAAGTTCATCAAATGATAAGTAAAACTGTTTATCAGAATATGCCTTTTGTTATATCTGCACTTATTAATATGTACTCAAAATGTGGGGAGTTGGCTACAGCAGGGAAGGTGTTTGATGGAGTTACAAGTAAGATAGATTTGGTTTCATGGAATTGTATGATTGCAGCATATACACACCATGGTTATGGAAGGGAAGCAATTGAACTGTTCAAGAAAATGCAAGCACGTGGTTTTAAACCAAATGATGTTAGCTACGTGGGATTGCTCTCTGCTTGTAGTCACGCTGGTTTGGTGGAAGAAGGATTATCATACTTTGATGAGCTTGTGAAAGACAGGTCTATAAAAGTAAGAGAAGATCACTACGCATGTTTGGTCGATCTTTGTGGTCGAGCAGGGAGACTTGAGGAGGCGTTCGACTTAATCAAGCAACTGGAACTAAAATCCAAATCATCCATTTTCGGAGCTCTTCTTGCCGGTTGTAATGTTTATGGAAATCTGAAAATAGGAAAACTTGTGGCTAATGAGCTCTTAAAGGAAGAACCGGAAAATGCTGGCACTTATTTATTGTTGTCTAATATATACGCCTCTTGTGGGAAATGGAAAGAAGCAGCAAATGTGAGGTTCAAAATGAAGGGTAAAGGACTAAAAAAGCAGCCCGGTTGCAGTTGGATTGAAGTTGAGAATAGGGTTCATGTGTTTTTAGCTCGCGACAAGTCACACTCTAAATTCAATCTCATTCATTCTTTTCTTCATGATCTTCATGCAAAAATGAAGAACCATTGGTATGTATCAAACAATGATTTCATAGTGGACGACGAGTTTTCAGTAATCTAGGTTTCAGTTTACAATCCTTTAACATGTCTGAAAGAGAGATACTTGTAAATCTGAGGCCAGAACAATGTAACAGAAAAGGATTACACAATAAAATGATCAATTTATTACATTTCATCAAGACACATTGAAAAACATTGCATTCCCACTTGCAATGATCTCTAAAGAAGTTCACAAAGAAATGAAACGAAAGTCTTATTCGAAACTCACATACATGTAAAGCTAATACAACAAAATTCTACAGCATTTAAAGATAACAGAAAACACGTTACCTGTAATCACCAGACACAGCGGTAAGTTACATGTGACTCAGTAATGTCGCCGGAGTACATAACCTTTACAACCTGTCCCTTCTCGAGTCCATAATATCGAACAATTGCATCCTTCTTTAAGAGTCGAGGAAGCTAGCAAAATTGAAATAAATAAAATAATTTGCAATTTTGACAGAAGAAGTATGACATAACATGAAAATTACCATAACAAACTCAAAATAAGTAAATTAAAAAATGATTATAAGTTACAATGACTTGAAGGGTGCAACCTGTATTAACCGTTTACATAATTTAGATTGTCCCTGTCAGTACCAAATCACTTTCTGTACAATTCATAGCTTAGCTAAATTGACTATCATACTATGTCAAGGTCGACAAATTAGAATTGTGTGTCCGAGAAAAGGAAGAAAGAAAAAGATAAATGTGATATTATTGTGTTGTATTAAGAATAAATGAATTTGTGCATCCACCAAATACATTAAATGTAGTTTAACAAAGATAATTGTATTCTAGGGAGGATTATTGTCCTAACCTGCTTTTCTTCAATACAGAATTTTTTCAGAAGCTTCTTCTTTTCCTGTTCAGTCAGAATCTCATGCTTTGGTTTTAGTACATGCTTTGTGATATTAACAAGCAAGTCAGTTATCTGAGAACAAACCAAATCATGGTTAGATATAAACAGCACAAAAGGAAACCTCCTTGCTATATACTTGACTTCAGAATGCTATTTGCATCGCAGGAAAAAAAAAATAAAAGAGCATATGAGCTTGCAAGAGTTCATGCTTTCAGCAATATAGTTCAATTGACATATACTTGTAACAGTAAAATGTGAACATAATTGTCATCTACATAAGTGATCATGACTAAGCATTTTCAATTACTTGTAGCTCAGGAAAATACTGCAAAGAAAAAGTGAATCAATTGTTTTACACCTAGGCAGAACTTACTAACACAAGGGAAAACAGCCATAGTCTCAAAACAGTCTCAAACTTGATATGAGATATCATTTGACACATTTTAGAATTCCTCTCAAAGTTCCAGATTGTTAAAAAAATCATGTCAGAATAAAGAGAGGAGGGGGGGGGGGGGGGGGGGGGGGGGGGTGGGGGGGCGCGAAGGGTAATTAGTTCCAAGTTGGCCTAGTTGGTCAATTAGCTCGTAACTGTCAAACCAGAACATGAAGTCCAGCAAAGCTACTGAGATTCTAAACTATGATAACAGAACTTTCTCTCCCTCTTCTCACATGCCCTAATCTTCTCATTCCATTCCTTTTTCTACTATTTTCTTAGCAAACATACACATTTTTTTATGCTTCTATGTTTAACAACTCAAATAAGCAGTGTGTTCATCCTTGAACAGTGAAAACCTAGGCAGCAACAAGTAACTTACAGTCCAAGTTAGATATGGTCATTAACCACCAATTACATAGACTATCCTAGGTTATTTTTTTAAACTCCAAAATTTCAGGTTGCCACCAATGTGGTTTGTGCGGATGTCTCTTCAACTTTGATAGATCCCACATAACCCAACAAAGCTTTTCAAATTTCCAAAACTTGCATACATGCAATCCAGCTTATGAACGTTGCTGCAGTATTCAATGCTTATGTCAATGTAGAAATTAGAGTTAGAAGAACAAGATGAAATTAACAAATAGAATAATATCACACTTAAGAATGCAAAGCCACGCCGTATTTTTCCATGGGATAGGGCAAAACTCAAATTAATAACGAGAAAATCAAATTAAACTGAGAAAGTGGTGCCATCAATGCTTACAAATTACTTCATACTGTTGAGTAATTTTGGAAAGCTTGCACCTATAAGCTAGCCATGATGAGGAGAGAGAACCAACTCTCATCTAATCTTATCAAGTTGTCATATAAGTGATATGGGACATCACATTACAACTGAAACTAGATTATCATTCCTTTATTTTATAACATCAAGCTCATAAATGAAAAATTGAATTTGTAGGACATATAGATATACTTGACAATAAACCCCAAAAAAAAAAAAAAAACCCTAAAAATGGGGCCAAAATCTAGACTGTAGAAACCAATTTCACAGAAACAATATTCTCCCTATAACATATATAAGATACCCACAAACTCAACATCTCTAAAATCATATAGCCACATAGTCAATAGCCAGTAGTAATACAGTTTAATCATAATCAAAGTTTATCCATTTCATTTTAACTGTCTCTCCCATCCAAGTATTAGTATGAATGAGTTTTTAGATTCAAATGTTCTTAGCCTATTGCTCATAAAAAGAAAATGAATTTCTTCCAACGTCCAAATGCCAAGAAACAATTTCTTGTGAAATTTCAATGTCACAACAGGGCAGTGCGAAGTAATTCATCTTTTTTCAGGTAAATATTTTCATAAGCAAGTAATTTTCTATGAAAAGTTTAAAGCTTTGAACTTCAAAGATTTGCATAGCTATGATTGCAAGAATACGTAAGCATGTAAATACATACAAAATGTAGTGATCAGAAAACGTACCTGGAACATCTCAACCTTGAATTTAAAAACATCCATAGCTTTAAGAGCTTGGTTTGTTATTTGGTTTTGCAAAATTAATATCAGACCAGATAAAGAATCTCTATTCATGATATGAGCAGCAATGGAACGGATTGAACCAACTTTAACAATGCCAGATCCACAGAAAACAACAAGTATCTGCAGTTTAAATTGGATTCTATCAAAATCTTGCTTGAAAAAATTTGTATAAAAGAATACTTCAGCTAAGTGTTATAAATTAAATATCTAGCAGATGAACCTATCAGAATGCCCACTAAAATGATATATATTAGTGCTGTAACAGTAATGTCTATACGTTGCACTAAATTCTCCCTAGATCAGCACAGCATAAACATATGCTTCATTTGAACAGTATCAACCCTAATTGTGTTCCTAAACAAAGCCCTGTAAATTTGTATGATTCCCTCTAATTTGAAAAGGGGAAAAAGAAGAAAGATTCATAATATTGGAAAAATGGAAAATAATGTCCATTTTCCAATATCAAAATAAGCTCTTACATACACTAAAGAATTTCTTAACTAAAATTAATGAAACAACTGTAGTTCTTAATCATTATTATAAAAAGTTCCAAATCAAATGCATGCAGTAGATGAGAGAAAAGAATCCAAAAACAGGAAAATCAAACAGAAAAAAAAAAGAAGAAGAAGTTCTTTCGTTTTCATTAATTCTCACATCAACCAAATAAAAACTTAGAGAAAAAGGTAAAAACCCAAGAATCTTTACATACCCTTTTATCGGGATTGGACTTGTGAAGTGCAGAGATTCTGAGGCGATCGACATCAGGGTCTTGACCATGAGTATCTCTAAATTCTTGAAGAGAGACATTAATATCTGCACTGGGAATAGCATAGCCTCTGTCTTTCAACATTTCAAGCACAGTTCTTCTTGCAAGATAGTATCTATGGCTCTCTAAGCTGCCTTCATCTGCATATGTGCTTAAGCATTTACCTAAGCACCCCATTTCGAAGCTTCCATTTGCCTTTGCCTCAGCCTCAGCCTCAGCACTTCCATTACCATTCTCTTCTGCAATTCCATTTTCTTCCATTTCTCTCTCTAAACAATTTTCAGAGTTCCAACAGTGGGATTCTGGGGGTTGTAACTTTGGAAATGGGAGTGTGCTTTGGTTGGTTTGATTATTTTTCCCTTTTTTCCTGTTTTGACATTTGGCTTTTCCCTACTGTGATTATTCTTTTGCCCTCCACTTTCTTCCATAAGCTACTTCCATCTTAGGGTAATTATGACTTTTTACCTTTTTTTTTTTTGAAAGGATTGATAATGGTTTGATTAGTGAAATCTAAAATTTTTAAATACTAAAAAAAAAAAATCGGAGTTTTTGAAAAAAATTTATTCAAACCAAATGGTTTGATAATAAGTTGTTATGACTATTCCAGCTTAATTAAGAGCTCTCAAGTTTGGTCCATAAAAATGTAGTACTCTAAGGGTTAAAAGTGTTGACTTTAATAGTTCCTATAATGTCTCGATCTGTATTAATTTAGAATCGTTAAACGACTTTAAAAGCAGTCATACCCTAAGACATTGGACGGATAATAAAAATATATATTTTAATAGTGATTAGAAGTAGGCACGGTTCGGTTTGGGAATGTGAACTGTCGACTCACGGTTCATGAATTGCTTGAATCTTAAACTAAATTATGATCATACAGTTTGTGAACCGATAGTTTAGAGCCAGATCACAATTCATTCATAGTTTAGTTCACACGCATAATAAATTTTATAAAAAATATTTTTAAAAATTTCAGCAATAATTTAAATAAAAAAAATTGGCATTTTTTGTTCTCATCTAGACTATTTTTAAAATTTAATTTGTAAATTTATTTGATCCAAATTAAATTATCAATAATATGCGATTTTGTATTTTAAAATAAAATAATTTCAAATAATTTGAATTAATATTGAAGATAAAATATTTTATAATTTTAGAATAAGATGAATTTCAATTTTTTTAAAAATTACAATTAGCAATTATTAAAATAAAGTAATTAAAAAATAAATAATTAAAATTGGGCTTGAAAATAATTTTTTTTACAAACAAAGATATTGTTTTTGTCATGTCCTCGTCAAGGTTAGCGGAATCAAACCCATCTAGTTGTACTTTCCTCTGTTTTTTTTTTCACCCATAACCCAATTATTTTTATTAAAAAATAACATGTTAATTAACTCTCAATTATAATCTAAACATGCTAATCGACTATTGCTACTCCTTTAATATTAGTAAGTTGGAGTCCGAATAAGTCTAACCTAATACTACATTTTTACAGATTACTATTTCTAATCTCTGTCCATTTTATTAACGTCTAACCGATTAATAAATTCGCTATGATACTAGAAAATGTTGTATTAGGGGGAGAAATTCAAATTTTAGTTGTCAATATAGCCAAATCCAATTGCACTTGAGCAAAAGTATTAGAAACTCACATTAAATAAGAATTCATAAAACCAAGACTATTATAAAGATTTAAGCTAACCAAATTAATCGATTAGTACTAATTTTTAACATCAGTAAATCCAATTCCGAATAAGTCTAGCCCAATTCATTTTCACATGCCACAGTTTCTAATATCTGCACATTTTGTCAACTTCTATCCGATTCATAAATTCGTTAATTTTACCTTATTTAGTCAAAGCCATCAACAGAGGTTGATCGTCATGACCCTTAAAGATTCGAGTCTTCATCATGGGATCACACACTATCATAAGTATGTTTTTTGTCATTCTTACCCAGTCTCCGACATAAGCTTGAGCTTTAAGCTATTGCAATGATAGTTTAGTTCTTTTTAATCACGAATTATACCACCAACACTAAAAGCTTGCTCCACCATCATTGTTAAAACCGGCACTGCTAAGACTTTTTTAACGATTTTATCTAATATTGGGAAAGTTCCTTTGTGCCAAATCCCCCATCCTAAAACATCAGACTTCAAATCTATGCAATCATCAATGAACTCAAATTCGGTTGTAATTTACGTCGTCGCCCTCTTGTGGGGTATTAGAACTACCTCCAACAACACCATACGAAATAGTTGAAAAATTTATAAAACTTATTAAATAAATCATTCACGTGTTTTTTTTTTTCCAAAATTTTGTTGGGGAATAAAAATTAATGACAAACAAATAAAACTTAGGCATATAAATTGACAAAATTTTGAAAAGAAGGAAAGATTGAGCATATGAAGCAAGTTCGTGCACAAACTTGAACATTTAGCTCTAACAAACTAGGCACGACCCGCAATAAAATTAAATTTGTTCAATTCAGTCCAAAAATTAAAATTAGGATGAAATTCTTATAAGCTTCTTGATTTAGGGTGGTTTGTTGTACTGTAAAAAGGTTGGACCGAAATTGCTATATATGCCGTGAAGTAGTTATAAAGCTGAAAAGGAAAATTTTTATCTACACTCGGTATATGGGGTGATCTTATACACCAAACCAATAAACTTTTAGAAATTTTAACTTTTTAGACAATTTTATCTCTTTCTTACTCAGTGTTTGCCATAAATATCCTATTTAATTTTTTTTTTTACACTTTCTATTGATTTAGTGTATACATTCGATGTAGAGGAGTCTTTCCTAAAAAATTGTTGTGACATTATACATCAAGGCAAGTGCATACATGTATTAATATTTAAATACCTCTATTAATTACAAGCTATGCAGCAATTGATTGCCCTCTGCTCCAGCTACACAGTAATGAATCGTCTTTTTCTGCGATACAATCGTGAGTAGCTCTCTCCTGCGAATAACATACACTGAATCGGTGATAACATGTGTGATAGGTAGGAATCAGACTCATAACTTTTGAATCCTACAAATTTTGTAAAATGTAAAAATACCAATAGAAAATATTAAAAAGTCGAAAAACTATTTTTATTTTCAACCCTTTTTAAATTTAACATATTTATTAGCATCCACAATAAGTTCGGACACGTTGGAGATGACATTATTAACTTCATTTCGTGACGTTAATGGGCAATAATTAACCTAAACGACCCCTCTAATAAGTCATAATCGAATGGGCTCCACATTGTAGTTAAAAAAACTGTCAATAGGTATTAGCTCAATTGCCTAAATTCTACTATTTTCATAAAAATGAATTTAATAGCACATTACATTAATATGAGATTTTTTTTTCTTTTTCCCAAATCATGTTCATTTTACTTCCTAAAACAAATCGTGTTGATTTTATGGGACACATAATGTTTTTATTTTAAAATTGTGTTGCAGTGTATTTTGTATAATTTAAAGTATAATTAAAAAGGTTTTCCTCATCCAAAATAGTTTTATACATTATACATATAATTTAGCATCAAGTGCAGATGTTAGTCTAAGCCCAAGAGGTGGCTTAGTAGTAAGGCACCTCTTTCCTGAGACTTGAGGTCCTGAGTTCGAGGCTTGTTAATTCCCCTTCCCCAAATTTTCAAAGTAGAATAAAGTATCTACGTAAAAAAAAAAAGTGCATATATTAAAATTAGAATTCTTCGCTTCAAATACTTTTAAAAAAAAATTAGTCTTATGCACCTATCTAACCAAAAGCAATTATTTTAAATTATTACTGTTTATTATAAAAATATTACTGTTTTATTAGTGAAATTATAGTGATATCCTTATTTATTTTGTTTCTAAAATATCATCAAATTTCTTTGTAATGTAGATAAGACTTTTCCCATAGGACTTTTAATGTTTAAAAATATTTGATATTACCAACACATATTGGGTAGAGTAATTTTATCATCTTAGTACTAATTCTAGTACAGAATTGGGCAGTGGATTAAATAATTTATTTGATTTTTGCTTTGTTATTCAGCTTGTAGGTTCGATAATTTTAAATTTTGTTTGGTAGCCCTCTAAACGAAAAAATATTTGACCAGATTGGATTAATGACATCACTCGTGCATCAATTTTTTTATTTTATATATTCTTTTAATAAAAAACACTAATATTTTTATTATATTTAAAAATTATTTTACCTCTTTCATTCTATTAGTTTAGTTTATTGGATTGTTTAAACAACAATTTTGATCATCTTTGGTAGAATCAAATTGAAGAGACTATGCAAATCATTACCCAATAAATTTGGTTCCATTTTATATTTTCACTTCAATTTGATCAAATTTTTTCAAATTAGAACTTCAATTTAATTTAACTGACCAATATCAATTTGGTTCGGTTTGCTTCAAGTGATTCAATTAACCATATCATTAGCAGAAATTTCAGAAAAATTAGTAGCACCCTGGAAATAATATTAGTGAAGATTTTTTTAAGAAGTGTATATATTTTTCTATAAAATTAACATATTCAAGCTCCATGACAAAATAAAATATGGCCAAAACCCTTTTTTAATGTAGTTGAACATTTAATTAATAAACAATTGACAGAAGCAATAGTGACAGTTTATTTGGACACAAAACCTTTAAAATTGATTTGTACAAGAAATCAAGCATTACAAGAAAGAAACTCATTTGATTTCTTTTATTTTTATATAATATCAAATCTGTTCAAAGAGACAATGAACGAAAACCACCAAACCATATCATCATAATCATAAATTGTAAGAAGAAAAGAACAAAACCCAAAATAAACAAATCTTAATAGCATTAGTAATTAATCAGAAAAGTAATACTAATATTACTACTAATTAATTACGACTCATGATTGGTAACAATTAGGGCAACGAATCAAACCGTTTTCATTACAATCTTGACATCTTTTCAGCTTCTCGTCCACAACATCAAATACTTTTCTACTTCCATTACAGTTCGCACATGGCACAAATCTTGCATCCCCACAATTTTCACATACAAATTTTGAATCTTTCACTGGAAATCCTTCTAAAATCTTTGATAATTCTCCTGTTTCATTCAATTGTTTGATTTCTTCTACTCCTCCAATGTGTTCTTCATTTATAAAAACCTGCGGCAAGCTCATTGCTTTCCCTTTAAGCAAGCTCTGCAATTCTTTTCTGTATGAACAATCCATTGAAATGTCTTTTTCATCCACTTCAACTCGAAAACCCCTGAAAATCATTCTCACTGCACAGCAATCTTCATAAGTTTTTCTAATTCCTCTCAAACTTGTATAATATAGAACAATTTTTTGCTTGTTCTCTAGGTGGAAAATGAACCCATTTCTGAAAGATGAATTTAATGGACTTGAATCGACTGATTTAATGCTCTTGGATTCTTTCGTCTTGTTGTTGTTGTACCCTAATTGCCTTGATGACAATGCTCGCCTGTAACTTGAAACAACATTTTGATCCATGTTAGAAAGAAATGATTCCTCTGATAGATGCTTCCATAAAGGTTTTGACATTGAAAATGACTTGTTGTCGGCTGGTGAATCTTCAGATTTGACAAATTCGAAAGACTCATCAAGATTTTTAGCACAACCCACATGGTGAAATGAGTTTGATTTTGTAGAAACTATAACATAATCATCAGAAATTGATGATCTTGATTTTGGATTCAAATTAGAGTTACCCATTTCCATATCAAACTCATCTAAACCATCCATTAGCTCCCAAGTGTTAATGACCGAGTCAGGGGAAAATGACTCATCTGGGTTAGCTGAAACTGGGGTTTTGGTGGATTTTGGAGGTGATTTTGTCTGGTTAGGGAATTTGGGATGAGTTTTGGGTTCAACAATGAGCAGAGAACCATAAGTAGTAGAAGTAAGAGAAACAAGATGGTGAGAATCACCTTTTTTTGAAGGAGGATGATGAACCAGAGGGGTTTGAAGAGAAAGAGCTCTAGGCATAGGTGAAGAAGAAGAAGAAGAAGAAAACTGTGAAGAATTATTAGCAAAAACAGAGTTATTTAAAGAATTTTGATCAACAGAATGACTGTTGGTTTTCGTTTTGGAAAGAAAATTACTGGATCTTGAAGCAGAACAGCCCATGAATGAAAAATTATTGACAAGTCTTTATCTCTTTACTGTTTTCCTGCTGATCCTTCTAACTTTTGGTTGTGTCTGTGCTTTGGGGATTGTGTGGGTTGAAGAAGAAGCTTTTTTTGAGGGGATTTTTGGTTGCTTCAACTTTGTATTTTATCAAAGTTGTTAACTTTTTTATTTTGGGTTCTAATTTTTGGATTTTATGGATGCACCCTATTGTAAAGATAGGATTTTTGTTGCTTTTTTAGAGAGAGAAAACAGATAAAAAGAGGTCATAAGGGGAGCATGTTTGTGCTTGGAGGCTATTGAGACTTGACAGAGAGAGAAAGAGAGAGAGGGAATTAGTTGGCAAAGAAGAGCTTTCAAGAGGAGAGTTGGGTGGGGAAGAAGATGAATATTAATGATATATTTTATTATTATTATTATTTAGCAAAATTATTACTATATTTATTTAGAATTGAGTTATTCATAAATTATTATGGGAGTAGATTTGACAGATGCAAAATTTGGATCAAAATATAGGTTTGTTAGTTATGGGCAGAGATTGCCACATTTGGAGGTGTCTAAGGTAAAATTTTCTTTATTTTAATTATTTGTTTTATTATATTATTCAAATCAACTAAAACATTTTCAATCAAAAAAATAAAAATTAGTAATTTTCAAAATCAATTTGTTAAGATTCTAATTAATAAAAATAGTGAATAATTAGAGTGAGCCAATCAGTAACATGGTTGGTCATCCTACCTTTTTAACAGAGATGATAGGATATGGAGGTGTTCGATTTCTACCATCAAATTGTAAGTACTAATTTGGTGCTTATGGAAAGACTATTCTTGTTGTGTATTCCATACTGGTACCTTCCGTTAGTGGCCTTCAAAATATTAAAAAATAATTCAATATTTTTGGTAAAATGTGAATTTTTAATGAGCAAATTGCAATGCAGCAGTAATAATAAAATTAGAAAACTATACCAATGGCACATCGTAAAGCTAAATTGACCTGATTTGCCCATTTTTTAAAAATCTACAATACTCTCAAATGAATTGAAAAACTAATTTTCTAATTAAAGTATCAAATAGAATAATTTAATGTTTTAATGTTCCTCAAAATTAAAACCCATTCACTTCTTTCAATCATTTTGTCGTTTAACAATTTAATTTAAGTTAAAAAGAGGTTGGCTCATCGATCTTCATCTTCTTCTAGGTTTTATTTATGTTATAATTACATTATTTTAAAAAATGTGTTGTGTTTTTTTTTTAATTATTATTTGAGCAAGTGCTGACCAAATCAGCCATTATTGTATTTAATGTGATTTCCAAATTAGAAGCAAAGCAAGTAGCATCACCAAGAGTGCTTAATTAGTCATAGTTTAATGTAAGTAAATGGATTGGAATCACTTGTTGGTTAATCAAGGAAAGCTTATAGGTTCTTTATAAAAAGCTAAATGATTAGGGAAACTTCAATATATTGACTACATTTTATATTTTAACTAATATTTTTCTCATTTTCAATCCTTTTAAAAGTTTTTTTTTTTAATGTTCTAATGTCTTATTTATTAGGGGATTGTAAGTGTATAGCACATTGTAAAAGTTAATAGTAGTACATGTCATAATGTTTGTGAAATAAAGTAAATAGCACATTTAGGTTTTAATTTACATATTTAATCTTTCATGTTAAAAAGGTGAAACATCTGTTATTTAAAATTTAATAACTTTTGCCTTTTTTTTTTCGAAAGAAACAGTATTGCAAACGGTATTAGTATTGCTATTATGATTTATGTTCAAATTTCAATTGCCACTACAATTTATGTTTTCTTCTTCTTCTTCTTCTAGATTTCGATCTTGTGTTTGAATTTGGGATTTTTGTCTATTATTTTTGTGGTTTAATGTTTGATTTTTTATGGTGTTCTTGTTTATAGAAGAGAGAGAAATAATTATGATGTTCTTGATTACGGAGGATAGAGAAACGATTATGGTGGTTAGGGTTTATTTAAAGAAGAAAATGGGCCGTATATACCATTATGTAAGACATATATTCTGATTGGTATATATATATATATGTGTGTGTGTGTGTTGATATAAATGTTGTATATATGACTGGTATATTAGTATATACAGCTCATAAATGCCAATACATATCTTCTTCTTTTTTTCGAAAACTCTATCTGCCATTGTATTTTCTCTTTTATCCAAAATGCACAAGCAAAAATCAGAAACCTAGCCTCCATTAAACACTCTCTATCCTCCAAAAATATTAAGCAGTTTCTTAAAATAAAGAAGAAGAAGATGTCTAGCAGTAATTTTATAAAAATGTCGAGCAATGTTTGTTTCAAAACTATCAAACAGTTTTGTTATCTGTTGGGCTAATGCCATTTCTTTGGTAAGGGTATTTTAGGGTTTAATTTTTTTATTAGGGTTAAAATATGATATTTACTTAACATTTCAAAACCTAATGCTATTTACTACTAGTAATTCTATAGAATGTACTATATACTTTCAGATATTTATTAATATATTACTATCTCTGTACCATAAATACTAACTCGTCATTATTTGTCTCCATTGATTTTTCACCATATATTGAAGTTGCTCTATTTTTTCAGATTTTTTTTTTTTTTCAAAGTATCTAACACAAAATATCTAGCAAAAGTCAAATAATTAGTACTACTATTTATTTTCATTTAAATTACATGTTGTGACTATTAACTGTTTGGGACAAAGGCAAAACTACCCTCTGCATATTGGAGAAATTCCATTTAAAATTTCTAGGTATGCATTCATGAAATCAGAAAAAAATGCTCCAAATTCAACTGCTATTCTATTCAAACTGAAGCTAAAATTTCAGAAATCGAATTAAAGCCAAAGGAACCTTAGTTCAGTCAGAAGGTAAACCAATTGATTCAATCAAAATTGATTGATATGGATCATTCAGTTTGCAATTATAAGAAAAATAACCCTAATGTGTTCGTATTCATGAGTATGACTAAATCTCTGGTAAAGAAAAATTTGTTGGGCTAAGCTCGAATCAGTAATTTATTTCGTGTAATTTGGCTCAATAGCCACTAGATGTTTGATTAATCATATTCACAAAAAGTCAAACTCTTATAGTCATATCATACATCAATTAGTTACTTAACAACTACTAGTCCATACCTAAAAGTTTTCCAAGATCTTTTGATATTTGTTATTATAAGACTTGATGAAAGTTTTAAACATTGAATATGGTCCATTGTTTGCTACTAAAAAAAAAATTAAGAGTTGAAAACATTAAGGGCCTGTTCAGCAAAAATAACTGTTTGAGTAATGTTTAGCTGTTTTAATAGTTGTTAACTGTTTATAGTAGCTGTTTATAAAATGCTAAAAGCTACCTAAGTTAACTTTTGATAAAACGTTACTTAAACAGCTAAAAGTTATCTTAAAAACTACTTTAAACGTTAAATGTTATTTTTTATAGCATTCGGTAAACCGGTCAAAACGCTAAAAATTATTCCAAAAGTTGTTGCCGAACACAGCTGAATAGAGTATAGTGAAAATTTTCCAAATTTATAATTTGTTAATTAACCAACAAAATCTTCCCATAATAAAGAAAATGTCTTTGGATTAACGATAGTATTAACTTTTTAACTTACATATTAATTTACTTAAAAAAAACTTAATTATTAACTTAAAAATTATATGTTGCCTAACAAAATATTAATGATGACACCTCCTATTGAACTCCTCCTTAATAAATAAAATATAAATCCGTTAAATTTAAAAAAAAAAAAGAAAAGAAAGAAATTATCAAAAATAACACATAAGCATTTGAATCCTAATATTGTGCCTTGTCATGATCTTTCATCCTTAGAAATTATATATATTATAAATTGATTTAAATTCAATTATTAATAATAAAAAATGTTATTCATAAATACCAACCTCATAAATAAAGAAAAGAATAATATGATACTAATACAATAATTAAATCTCAAACCATCTATGAAAAATAAATATCATAAACAAATATGGTCGAATTCTAGTGAAAATAACATTGCACCAATTACTATAAATATTAGAGTGATGAACTGTATTCTGTACTCTAACAAATATATATGAAATAGACATTAGTTATAAAAAAAAATATATGAAATAGACAAATGATAGATAATATGGTCCACTAATTGACCCAACCGTATCATATGATATGATGATTGAGTAATGTCCATGTGGGGTTGCTTATGTTGGGTCGTCTTCATCTTTAATTATTTTTTTTTTCCTTCTTCTTTACTCTTGCTTGCTTCGGTGAAACCTGCAACTAATTTTCTTTCTTTAATGGATGAAACTGCTAAGTTTTCTCTTGGGATTTGGATTCACTCTTTAGTGCTTCGAAACAGGGTCCGGCTGCTATTCAGCAATTAATTTAAGACAATCACTTGCCACTAACAGATGGATTTTGCTACCACCATGGAGTGCAATGGTGATAGAAGGTACACCACAAAATATTATTAATTAATACATATCGACTTTATTATTATTCACAATAAAATGTAAGAATGTAAATGTTAATTATGTAAAGCAAATCTGACTCTCAAGTGTATTTTTTCTTTCTAAAAATTACTAGCTGCAATATGACATATTTGGTTTAGTGTTGTCATGGTCGATGGTGTTGGTTGGCTCCCTCCTTTATTTGAGGTTGACTACAGGGTTGAAGTATCCATTATATTGGGTGATTTTAATAAATACTACCTCCGTATTTTATGATTCTTTACCTTTACTATTTCACCAATACTAATAAATAAATAATAATAAACAATTACAAAATTTACTATAAATAAAAATGTAAAGAATTCAAAAACACACCCAAAAACGGAAATATAAAGAATCATAAAATACGAAGGTAGTAGCATGCAGGAAAGTTTTTTTTTTTTTTAAAATAGCAAGTAGGAAAGTTATTTTTTTAATAAAATAATACTAGTATATATGATTGATATTTCGAAAAATAGTTATAATTTAGAAAATAAAATTTTTTTTTGCTAGAAACAAAATATAAGAATATATAAAAAATATTAGAAAATAAATATAATATCTCATATTTTGTCATATATGCTTATATTTTCTTCGTACTTAAAAAAATTGCTATTTTTCTAATTATGAAATATATTGTACTCTTTTTCTAAATACTATACATATGTATTATTTACTTAAAATTTGATAAGATTATAAGATATATTTTAAATATTTGTAAACTTGTAATTATTCTTTGTAGATAGGCTTGTATATTTCTATTTAACTATACCCAAATACTGAATACAACAAAGGTTTTGAATTCATATGAAAATCGACCTCTTTATGGTATCAGAGGCTACGAAATTTTCATCTGATTTCGAAACTTTGATAAGCTTGTATTTTTCTATTTAAATATACCTAAATACTGAAATACAATAAAGGTTTTGAATTCATACAAAAATCAACCTCTTTAAAACTCAACTATAAATTTTGTTATTTACTGCAATAATCCAAAAATATAAGTAGCTAACCCAAACTTGTTCAATATTTTTCCAATCGAAAATAGACCAAATGCTCTTTTATATATAAGAAGACCAAATGCCCTTTAGAAAGTGATAATTTACTACTAACCCCACTCCAGACCATTTATATGTTCTAATTAACAAGAAGTACTTATTTTACCGATTACGACTCAACAATTTTATAAGCTTAAAGCGATAATCAAATTGGAGACCCCAAAATATATTAAAAGTCAAATTTTGTAAGACTGATAAATGGAAAACAGAGATTGGGAGCTTAAACTAATGGCTTTAATAATTTTATCCTTGAGCTAATGATTTGAAGGGGAGGATTGCCCCTATCATGTAATTCACGGGTAGAACCACCCCGTAGTTGTGTTTGGCTCATCAGACATCCCTGTTAATTTAAAAATGATTTTGTACTCTTTTGTGTATTAAATTTTTTTTTTCCATAGAATTTTTTCTTAGTAAGATTTTAAAGATTTATATTTTTTACACATTCAAATGTGAGTTTTGTGATATAATAGATTGCTTACACACCAAATATTCTAGTTGAAGTGTTGGTGTAACTTTAGTATAATGGGGTATCTTCCCGTACACGTTAGTTAGAGTTTCTTCTTTGTAAATAGAGTAACCCTCATAAATTAAATACATCAATAAAATTGTTCATTATTCCCATTGTTTTAACGGATTATAAATTAATTATCTCGTGAAAGTACTTTATAGTTAACTTTTCCTGCATTAAAAAAAGGGTTTTGGTATTCTTTATTATATTTCTGTTTTATTTTGCTTTCCATAATTTCTCTTTATTTCCAATTTGGTGAAACTCATTCATGATCAGGGACATAGCCGTAATTTAGAGATTGAACCCGAAGCACATATAATAAGTATGTTCCACTGAGTCATTCCTTAACCACTTCTTAGAATATATGTTTTTTATTCATTTTAATTCTAATAATACATTTCTTAATCTCCATAGGGCCAAACTCTCCCATAAACCCTTACTTACTTATGTCCCTGTCCAAAATGATTGTTATTTTCACTTGTTTCCATCGTCCTAATTTTGAAAGCAAAATTAAATGAAAATGAAGAGGATCCATTCTATTGAAATCAAAATGAAAGGAAAAGGAAAGACTATTTGTTTGATTGAAAGCATAAAAAGGGTATTCGAAAACTTAACCAAAACGAAATTGGAAAAGAGATATGTTCAATGGCAAGAAAAACAAAAACGACAAAACAAATTGATACTGTATGAAATAAAACGAATCAATCCAAACAAAATGAATACTATTCGAAAATTTCGTAGCAAAATGAAAAAGTTTTCTGAAAATGTGTCTTCTTTTTACCACAGATATCTGAAAATGTGTCTTCTTATTTACTATTTCTAATGTATAATTAATTATCTCACTCAAAAAAATGTAAAATTAATTCCCAGTGTAAATTGATTGTTAGTTGGTTACACCAACTCATCTTCATCTTCTTGAGTTGGTGAACGTGTTTCTTTCTATAATTACTCCTGACGATGGCTCTTTCATGGGTTAAAATGGAATACATGGATCCATTTATCAATCTAAAAGGATTAATTATAATTTAGTCCTTTGTTTTTATCATATTGAACAAATTAGTCCTTTAGTTTTCAATTTCATTTTTTAGTCTATATGTTTTATTACCGCTAGACATTTTAGTTATTCTGTCTCTTAAAACCGTTAAATCCATGTGAATTTTCGAAAATGTCTAATTTAAAAAAAAAAAAAAAATCTGAACTTTGCCAATCATTTTCAACCTCTAGCCTAAAGGACCAACATATTTCTTCGTCAAAATAAAACACATAATGTGAAATTTTTCAATATTAAATTATTTTTATCATGTGAACTTCTTTTCAACCAATAAAAAATAATGATTGTGATATAGTCACTTTTAAAAGTGGTTACAGCTAATATTTCTCACTTTATGTTTTTTGGAAGCCTGCCTATCTTGCCACAACTAATCCGGACTTGACTAGCATTGAGTGCAATGTGATATCTGCATTTTCCAAAGCTTAAACCGATATGCTTAAGCGAATTCAAATTGTCTATGTTAATTCTCCTTTTATTTTATATTCTCTGTAAAGTGGAGTAGTCGAACAAATTTGGATTTACAAGCTTGAAAAACAAGAGAAAAAATAATAATCATTAATTAGTCCTTAAATTTTTATATACTATATAGTTTAATTTTTGTATTTTCAATATTATATTTTTTCTTTTTTTTTCTTATTTAATTTTTTAATACTTTTAGGGACTAAACTATTAAATATATTTTAAAATAGATTTTTAACTTTCAAGTCTTTTTATTTTAAAATAGTCAATAATTTAATGTTTCACTTTTTAAGATATTATATTCTTTAGTACTTCACCTCCCAGTACAATAGGAAGAAATATATTTTGTCTCTGTTTTTTTAGGAAATGAACAAACGGTTGTTGTTTCACATGATAGTTTAAAAATATATGTACTAAATTATATAATATGAAAAGTTCAGGGACTAATTAATAATTAACCAAAAAGGAAGTAAAAGCAGTGATTAAACACACGGCCGTTTACTCTGTTAAAAAAAAAAAAAACACACGGCCGTTTTGCATCAAGTAGGAATTGTCTCCCATTTTCAAACTCGAACTGCAGAAATCAAATTTTTATTTCTGTTTCACTATAAATCACGACTGGTTAGATCTCCGCCTTTCTCTGCAATTCGATTTGCCGCTTCTCCATTTTTAACTGCTTTACCAGTTCGCTGCTGCTGCACATCAAAATCAACACAACGGGTGTTCACATTGTGCAAAATTCTGGTACTCCGATTTCCGAATTCAAGAAATCAAATGAGCGATATAATTTCCGGGGTCGATACCCCATTAACTGAAGCGAAAGGCAGCGGCAGCGGCAGCGGCGATGGTGCTAAAATTGCAGAAGTGAAGACTTGGCTCGCTTCTCAATTTGAGGCCGCCGGTAAAGAGGTTCCTGAATTTGAATATACTTCTCGAAGTATTGCTCATTTGTATAATTTGGCATCTGTTTCTCAAGCCAAGACTCAGGCTGCTAACATTCTAGCTAATGATTTTCGTTTGAAAGCCACCGAGTATCGTGCACAAGGTCTGTTCTTTGCCCTTTTTGTTGATTGGTTATAGGTATTTTACATTCTTATGTTAGATTATTACTATCATTTTCTTTATGATTCGTGAATTTGATGATTGATCTGTTATGCTTGCTCTTTGATTCGTTATGAAGACTTTGTTCGTTTTAATGATTTTGGGTATTTTGTTTTCAATTTTCAAATGTCAACTTTTATTTTTATTTTTGCTAATGTATGGTTTTTGCATTTAGCTGTCATAGATTTTGTTCAATCTAATATATTTTTTTTTAAATTATTGTTTTGGATTTTGAAATAATTATTGAGTGGGTTTCATGGCTATAGCTGCAAGGATTAGAGAGATATTGGAGGGTGTTGGGCTAGCACAGGAGAGTTTGCCCTCGAATGTAGTTGGGTCTGCTCAAGTTCTTGCAAATGTGGTTAACTTATTGAACATAAGAGATACGGAACTAAGCAGGCAGGTTTTCATTCTAGCTTTTGAATAATAGTTCTATTATTTTTGTTTTTGAGATGTTTGTAGTTTTAACTGGTGAAGTTTGTATAGTTTTCTTGCAGCAATGGGGGATATTTCCTTGAGGAAGACTGGTGTGGAGGAGAAGAGAGCTAAAGCACAGAAAGAGTCTAAAATTCTTATCGATTATACTCGGAAGGCAATAGCAAGGCTGACCTATCTAAAAAGGTAAATTTCTATATGTATTCTCAATGTCAGGCAAATTTCAATTTCTATTGTATTATATCTATTAATAGTAAATCTTCAAAACTGCCTCCCTATTTTAAGAAAATTGGTGTTTCAAATTCAAGAAAGGATGCTCTTTGTCTCTCATATTTTTCTGAAATTGCTTAGTCTAGAAATATTCATCTCGATAAGGACTTGTTTCAAAGATAGCTCTTTTGTAGTAAGTAATCACTTCACTTCATGACCCACTTTCTCTTTCCTTCTATTTTCTACCATTTTCAGTTTCTGTCCACAAACTGTTTAACCTTTACTCCATTTTGATTAGCTTGTTTCTTGTGGCAAGGTGGAGAGAGAGTTGAAAGTGTTCGACTTTGCCCTTCATTACTGTGAGTGAGTGAGAGTTATTACTGCATTTACCTTATCCCTCTCAGCCTCTCTCCTTTTTAAAACTTGTTACTTGTTTTA
>CATIWJ010440693.1:0-22512 GCA_949640765.1 Croton laevigatus | reverse complement strand
TATCAAAGTCATTATTATTATTAAAAATATTATCCGCGACTAATCCGTACAACGCCGATAAGTCTAAATTTTCGAATTTTAGGTTTCGAGTATTACATGTTAGCTATCATAATATCATTTTGTATGTTGCAATTTTGTTCCATTCATGCAAGGTTTCCTTTATTAGTAAGTTGAGAATGTTCATGTTATAATAAATTATGAGTCATATTCAAAAAAATATGAATTTTCATTCATTAAACAAAGGTTAGAGCTACGATTGGAAAGAAGATTTTCCATGAAAGTTCTATGAAGGACATTTGACAGAGTAAACTTCAATAAAGTCTCTCTACTCTCATGATTTTCAAAAGGATGACGATATTGATGTTTGACTAAGCTCGATCAAGTTACAAGTATGTTGATTCAACTAAGAAGCACATCTCATTACAAGTTCTACACATTTCATTACAAGTTTGATGCATAATACGTGACGTTGAAGATTTCAAGTGATGTTTGCATAAGGGAGGGAAGTTGAATATGCACTGCACTCTTTTTTCCTTTTCAATTCCATTGGGTTTTCCTGGTAAAGATTTTTAACGAGGTAGAATTTTTACCGCATATTCAAATAAAGAATCATATACTATTTTTCCTTCATTAAATTTTTTTCCCGCAGGATTTTTATTTAGTAAAGTTTTAATGAAACATATTTTTTAAACATCCAATGATAGTATTATAAAATAAGTGGATATCTTATCCACTAAATATTTGAAATGTATTACAAGTCAAACCAAATTTATTTTTTACCAAAATAGGAATCATACTTCTAAATGTAATTGACTATTGTACATCTAAATAGAGGACTTTCTGTAAACACAAATATATCAAAATATATCAATAATATTACTCTCTATTCTCCTGTATATATTCTCCTTATTTTACAACAATTAATATTAAAAAAAAAATTTTTAAAAAAATTGGAGAGAAATTGAGATTTTTTTTTTTGGCAAAATGTAATTGAGAAATTAGGAATAGGAAAAGATGCAGAAAACAGTAGCCCGCGAAGACGGTGGACTACTATATTTTAGAAAAAAAAGGAAAGACAGAGGGAATACAGAATACACAGCACAGCACAGGAAACTCTCCAAAAATATTTTTCCGCCATTACAGAGAAAGGAACAGTCGTTGTAAGAGAGAGAAGAGTAGAGTCACATTTCTCGTGATTTTCATTTCTTTCTCTACCTTTTCTCTTTCCTCATTCACTCTCCCACCTCGCTCTCTCGTGCCCTAACCCTAACATTTACTCACCCTCTCTCTTTTTTCTTTTCTTCAATCACTTTCCGTTTCTTTCTGGCTGCCGGTGATCGACTTCATCAACTCCTCTCTTCGTTCTCCAGGTATTTTCGTATTGTTTTTACTTTTCAATTCTGAGCTTTTTTTCTGTTTCAATTTTTTCTTAAGAAAAAAAAAATGTTATTTCTTGTAATTTCAGTGCTTGAATTTTTATTATGTGGAAGGTTTACGATTTTACGAATAATGATTAATGAAAATACTAGAAATCAGCTGAGGCTCTAGATATGCTTATTTTGAAATAAGATTGCTTGATTTAACATTCCAACCGCTTGCTTTTCCGGTTTTAATTTTTAAATAATGCTTCAGGTAGTGTTGTCATTGCAAGTTTTAGTTTTGGTGTTATTGCCTAAACCCAAAAGATCAAATAACATTGTCCTGTCTAGAAATTTATTATTCAGTTTTGCTTTACTGCAGCCGATGAAAAAATTTGGTGTTGGGCATCCTGTAACTTTTTTTATAAGATTGTTGCATACTTTTGGATTGGTCTTCTAAAAGTCGCTGGAGCATGTAGCGTGTTACTGATTGATTGGAGTTGAAGTGTGAACTTTTGTAGTTATCTAAGTGTCCAATTCTTGAACTTGGATACAGCGGTTCTGTGATTTAAGTTAGCAGTGCCAAGATAGAAAAAAAAATTTCAACTTTCTAATGGGTTGGTAGGTAGCTGGAAATTCTTTTTGAATCCAACTTGTTGGGTTAAAACACAATGAAACTTTTAACTAGCTGTAAAAAAGGAAAAAAAAGTCTTAGGTTGTATACTTAAACAAGGTTTCAACTTCGAATCCCAATCAGAACAGAACACCCAGCGTCATCACATATAAGAGTATATTATGTTTGAAATTTTAAGTGGACAGTCAAAATGAGTGCTTTATGTTATGTCCTTATGTTGTTATGTTGAGTAGTTTTCTTCAATGGCATATCCTTTGTAGTTTTCTAAACCATATTAGTTGTGGCAGGAGTTTTGAATGCTTGATTTTGAAGTTTGCAAAGGGATTATGATAGCCTGTTTGACAGCTTGAATTAGTATGATTGAAGAGAATTTCACAGGAGATGTTTTCTTGCTGATTTCTGTGCTACCTTACCTTCAGATTGCCGCTTCAGGAATGGGCTAGTGATATCTTGTAAAGAGATTTCAGTTTTTGTAGCATTATACTGAATCTCATGGAGATGGATAACTTGCCTAATACTTCTGAAATTGTTGAATCGACTGAAGAGATGTATTTTGATTCTAAAATTGACAAGAAAGCTGGAAAGCATTCTGTTCCAAATTCAGCTAATAGATATTCAATAGAGGATGATATCAATCGCCTTTTTGAAGCAATTGATGTTAGAACTTCAGCTGGAGGTCTTGGTCTGTCAAATGAAAGCAGTAAAGACAATTTGCGAAAGAAAGCCATGAAAAGGCCAATACGAGTTGGTTCACCACAAATGTCAGGTATAGGAATTTCTGAGCCAGTGAGTTTGAAGCAGGCACTCAGGGGATTATGCATCTCTCAGGCATCAGAAATGGCTGCTATGAAGCGGTTATCACGACCAACTCGTTTTTCAAGTTCCTCGGAAGTAGGAACAATCAAGAGATTGTACAAGGCAGTTGTAGTTGAGGCGAATGGATCGGGTCTCCCACTGAGTGAAGGTCATGGTAATTTGGTGGAAATATCCCTTGTACCAGAAAGAATCATTTCTGATTCAGATGAAAGGAGGTGTGAGCCCTCCTTGCAAATAGAGAAGGGAGAGTTATCACATCAGAATGCTCACTCTTCACCTGTTCAAGTTGTTCCTTTGGACACGAGGTCTGGTAGTGAAATGTCAAAAACAGAAAGTGCTATGTTTAAATCTAATGATTCTTCATCTATGAGTCATGCTGTTGAGAAACTTCCATGTTTTGATGAAAAAAGTTCAGTCTCAGTTGAAGTTTCATCCAAAGCTCCACTGCCTGAGGGGCACAAGAACCATTTACGTACTATGTTTTTGCCACCTTCAGGTAGGGCTTTAAATAACTCTGCATGTAACAGTTCACGATTTGTGAAGCCAATCTTCAGGAACAAGAGCTTTGTTAAGAAGAAAGTAAAGCCTGATGCAGCTTCTGTCTCCAGCATTTCTAATCCTTCTAGTGGGAAAGTCAACCATGATCTGGATCCTAGTACTATTAATATGGACAGTTGTGAGTTTACTCCAGAAACTGAAAGGGAAGTAAGTGTGAAAGCATCTCCGGTAACTAATGCTATGAATCATAGTATTGAATGCAATCCAGGTGCTGAGGAATCAAATTCAAGAAAAATTGTTCCAAATAAGTCCGCTATCAGAACTAAATCTATTTTGAGTAAAGTTGATGAAAGATCAAGATCAAGAGAAAAGGGTGAGTTCTCCCAAAGCTCAAAAAGTAGTATCGGTGATTATAGTAGTAGCACCAGTGTTAGTGAAGATAGCATTCTCAGTGGGTCTAGTCGTTGTGGTAATAGACCACATATGTCTAGGGACTTGAGGTGGGAAGCCATCCGTCATGTTCAGAGACAGTATGGAAGTCTAGGTTTGAAACACTTCAAGCTGATCAAGAAGCTAGGCTGTGGGGATATTGGGTCTGTTTATCTTGCTGAGCTAACTGGTACAAATTGTCTATTTGCTTTGAAAGTTATGGACAATGAATTTTTGGCAAGCAGGAAGAAGATGTCCAGGGCTGAAACTGAACGAGGGATTTTGCAGATGCTGGATCATCCTTTTCTTCCCACATTGTATGCCCATTTTGTCTCTGATAGATTCTCATGCTTGGTTATGGAGTATTGTCCAGGTGGTGATCTACATGTCTTGAGACAAAAGCAACCGGGCAGGAGTTTCCCTGAACAAGCAGCAAGGTACTAAATTCTTCTGAGGCGTCAGTTTTTTTTTTTCGTTGCTGGGGTATGCTTTGTTTGACGTCCCTTGGGTATTATGATATAATTTGTGTTCTTTCTCCAACTGCCATCTGTTTGAATGCTGTTCTATATTTCGGGGGTAATAGAAAGTGAATGCATACCATGTCTGCCAAATTAGTTATGGTGAAGGGCAACGTTGCTTTTCATTGGTCATATGTTTTGTTTTATATAATTATTTAAGTCATTTTAATTATGTCATCGTATCTGCAGGTTTTATGTTGCTGAAGTCCTCCTGGCACTAGAGTACTTGCACATGCTTGGAGTTGTCTATCGTGATTTAAAACCTGAAAATATCCTTGTCCGCGAAGATGGGCACATCATGCTCTCTGATTTTGATTTGTCGTTACGGTGTGCTGTCAATCCAGTTCTGGTTCAGTCATCTTCACCTGTAGAAGAGCCAGCAAAAAAGACTTCAAGTCCTTGTTCTGAAGCTAGCTGCATTGATCCCTTTTGCCTCCACCCAGCCTGGCAAGTTTCATGTTTCACTCCCCGACTTCTGTCAGTAGCTGCAAAATCACGCAAGTTAAAATCTGACCTAGCTGCTCAAGTCAGTCCTTTACCACAACTGGTAGTGGAGCCAACTAATGCTCGATCTAATTCTTTTGTGGGAACTCATGAATATCTCGCCCCAGAGATCATCAAAGGTGAAGGTCATGGCAGTGCTGTCGATTGGTGGACATTTGGAATATTTTTGTTTGAGCTGTTATACGGCAGGACACCCTTCAAGGGGTCAGGAAATGAGGAAACATTGTCAAATGTGGTATCACGGAGCCTCAAGTTTCCAGGTAGCCCAATAGTTAGTTTTCACGCACGCGATTTGATCCGAGGTTTGTTGATTAAGGAACCTGAAAATCGATTGGGATCTACCAAAGGTGCTGCAGAGATTAAACAGCACTCCTTCTTTGAAGGTCTTAACTGGGCTCTGATACGATGCGCAATCCCACCAGAGATGCCTAAAGCTGGTGATGCTGGAATCAAGGACAACACGAAATGTAAGGAAGACAAGAAGAGTACAGAAGAGTATACAGAGTTTGAGATGTTTTAAGTGTGGGAAAGGTGTTTGATTTTCTTTTTCTTCTAACTGATCATCATCATCATCCCTGTTGTAACTGATATGTATCTATAGCACATATAGTGTAAATGTAATTATAAAAATTGGCGGCTATGTACTGGGTATGAGATATATGTATACCACTTTAAAGCTAATTTAGATTTGGAATCTTGGACGGGTCTTTTTACCCAAGTTTTGATCCCATTGTTGACTAGTTTAAGTTTGGAATACATTGATTTTACCCATTCTGATCGATTTCTATAAAACGATGCTACATGCATTGTCCTAAATATCCGAAAAAACTGACAATCTCCAATAGCTGGTCACTCCAAGATCCAACCCTCTTGCCACCCTATCCCTTCTGTGTTCTCAAAACCTTTATTTCCAGACAAACGGTCACAGGAGAGATGACGTCATCATCATCATCCTTAGGCATTGGTAGTAGCAGATTCCTAACACCATATCCAAATTTACGGTTTTGCCATCACACTTCCGCCAAACACCTCCTCCCTCTGAAAAAGATTAAATACCCATGTTTCCAAAACGACTCTTTCAATTCACGGAAACATAAAAATAGAAAATTACAATCTTTCTCGCGCCCTTTCGTGATTAAAGCGTCTTCGTCAATGGCATCTTCAACTGAGACTGAGAACAAACCTTTCTCTGTCCTCTTTGTATGTTTAGGTAACATTTGTAGAAGCCCAGCTGCGGAGGGTGTCTTCAGAGACATTGTCAATAAGAGAGGTCTCCAGTCTAAGTTCCATATTGACTCTGCTGGCACCATAAATTATCATGAGGTATCTGTATTTATCTGCTTTTTGTCTGGCTGCTGAGAAAAATGAACTTTTTTTTTTCTAAAAAAAAAAAATTCTTGATTGATGATGAAGGGAAATCCAGCTGATCCAAGAATGAGGGCAGCCTCAAAGAGGCGTGGGATCGAGATAACATCCATATCAAGACCAATTCAACCTTCAGATTTTAGGGATTTTGATGTCATTCTTGCAATGGACAAGCAAAATAGAGGTAGGAAAGCATTCATATAATATTCAAGGATATGGGTTTGATTCAGTTTCTTTTTTCTTCAAATAGTTTTTGGTCTTTGAACAAAATTGGGTTTTTTAAATGTATTCATGATATGTGTGCAGAGGATATTCTTAAAGCCTTCAATAAATGGAAATTTAGAGAGACATTACCTGATGATGCTCACAAGAAGGTGAGTATATTGTGAATTTAATGTGTTGTTCTGTCAAGTGTTGCTATATATATATATATATATATATATATATGTATGTATGTATAGAACTGCTAATATGTATATTTCTGTCTTTGTAGGTTAAACTAATGTGCTCCTTCTGCAAGAAACATGATGAGGCTGAAGTTCCAGATCCTTACTACGGCGGACCTCAGGGTTTTGAGAAGGTAATGTATATAATTAATAGCTACTCTGAACATAGTGATCCATGAGTTTCATAAACAATGAGGTTTTATGGCAGTAATGTGTGGTAGATCCATGAGTTCATAAACAAATGCCTACAAATTCATAAGAGCAGTCTTGTGGACTTGGTTTTCTTCATTGTTGACCAAGATTCAAATCTTAGTGTTATTGGGTTGCATCCTTAGACTTGTCCAGAGGTTGATTTAGAGTTAGTAAAACACTAGGTGGCTTACAATACCCGATATTTACGTCGAAGAAAAAGAAACCGTCCAACAATTCCTCGCAATTTAATTACATCAATTTATTCTTAAAAATGATGTTTTGAGTTCATAGATGGTAAACATGTTTCTGGGGTAACAAGGTTTTACTTCTGCACTACTACTAAATTTTTTAACCTCTGCACTATTATTTACCCAACGTGCGAACTTTCTTTAATTTCCAGTAGAAGATTACCATACTTATAAGATTCAGTTTATGTACTTCATTGTGATCACTTGTTTAAAAAAGAGAAAAAACTCTGTTTTGCTCTAATGCCATGCTAAATTTTAATCATAGGTTTTGGATCTACTTGAAGATGCTTGCGACTCGTTATTGGATAGCATCTTGGCAGAAAACAGTGGCATTGAAAGTTGAATTCCAGCCTTTAATTAAATGTAATGATCTATTGTGTAGATGGTATCAAATTAGTGACTTTTTGGCAATGTTATTTATCCCCTGAAAGCTGAAACTGAAATACTGGAATTTGTTGATATGATTTTTCACCTCTTAATTTTTGTATTGTTCAGCTGTGGAATAATTCGTCTGTGTTATTTCTCAATTTCAGAGAAGGAAAATGTTGGGTACATTTGAGGTTTAGGAAACCTTAAAGAAACTTGTACGGACATTGGAAAATCAATTCTTATTATATGGAAACAGAAACTTCTCTTCATATTTCAATCAATAAACTTTACAACATTATTTATGAACACAGCTAATATCATTCACATTGCACTAGCAAAAAGGTGCCACCTAAACCAGTCTATCAATGTTCCCTCAGCTATGTCATTTCTATTGGTAGAGTACATAGTCTTAGAAAATACTGGTAGCTAAATCCTCCCTTCGGCTTCGTATGATGCAATCAGACCACAAAGGGATGCTTAAATCCAGTCCTGCCACGTTTCCTTCGAGGGTTTGCACCCATCATGTCCGAAAAGGTAGTGAGAAGTTCTGAATCTTCTTCATTGACTAGGATCTTTGCTGCACTTGGGTTTTCAAGAATGAGCTTTGCCACAAGATAACCTGCAATCGACCAGGTCTGGTATAGCCGAGCTTGTTTCCCAATAAATCTTGCCTTCTTAGTATCATAATATTCGGGCCACTTGTCTCTGGATATTCGCTTCTCCGCAAGTTTGACAGCTTTTTCTGCTATCTCTGGTCTATTCATCTTTATGCATGCCACAGTGAGCTGGACAGGGTAACAGAAAAATTATTAGAATCGTAAAGCTCAAAATGGTAAAAGCACAAAAGATCAGCGAAACAGAAGTTTGAAATGGAAATAACTGCATGTCTGCTATTATAAGCATAGGAATTAGGTATTCAGTGTCAGATCAAGACTCAGAGATATGATCGGCAAAATATGAACTAATTGATAAATGGAGATAAAAGAAGCTGTTGGCACTACAAACTTTAATCGATATTCAAATATTAAACTAACCTGCCAAAGCAAAGTTGGCCAAGAACCCCCATTGTGGTAAGACCATGGACTGTAGCAGAATAAGTTATAAGATTGAGGAAACAAAAATAGCAGTGGCCAAAACACAATAGAAAAATAACAGGAGCAAGGTTAAGAATTTACGTGTTCTTGGGGTCACTGCCGGTAATAATACGCCACTCCTGGCCATCAAGAGCAGGATAGCATAGTTTTAATGGCATCTCTGCCACCAATTCTGGCCATTTTGCTTCAATAAGATCCAATATGGCATGTGACTGATCAACCGTTGCAAGACTACTTATAATTGACCACAAGTTTCCAAGAGAAAAGAAACGGAAGTCCATATGAGCTGGCTGCAGGTTCCCAATCAAATACCCCCCTCTCTGTGGCATAAATTCCACCAACCATGAGGGAATCTGATCTGGGTATATGTTAAACTTGTTAACTGCATCATATGAGTACTCCTCCGTCTTGTAACGGTAGATTTCATTAAGTTTTTTCATATCAATCCAATAGTATTCCCTGATGTGGAAAGACAAAGCAACTAGCCGGTCGTTAAGAGCTCTAATGAGGTCAGCTGATCCATCCTCAGGAGCAAGCATTTCCCGTGCACAAAGTAACGCTGAATAGAAGAGTGCCTGTAAGATCAGGCAACAATGTGTAAATTACCACAAGAATAATAGTAAACAATGTCTCGATTCTTAAGCCACAACTTCATCTCTCTTGAAATATAACACAAGGCCCTCTAATCTAAGAACATCAGATAAATTTTAGTTTCTTTTCTAGACAGTGAAATGATATGAAAGACCATTATACTACAAAACTAAGATTGCAGCATTGTTTTAAATGTTAAGCATATACTCTGTGCTGGGCCAATAATGATTATCAACTGATAAGAAGCTTAGGAAATGTCATTGTTTGGTTTGGAAGAAATCCAGGCACATGGAGGAACTGACCAAACCTTTCAGCAGCCAACTCCAGTTCAGACGGTGCTCACACCACCCACTGGCCCTACCACAATGAGTGTATTAATGCAATGATAAAATTGTGGAAGCACCCTATTCTTGAAATCTGGTCGTGATACCAAAAACTAAATCACAATGAATTAAACAAATCATTCAAATTTCCAGAGGCATAAACTGTGATCTTGTGAATTAATAATTATTCAATATGTGCCTGTGGTGAAACCCAATTGGACATCAATACCAAACACAATTTTAATGAGAGAACGTGTGGCAGAAAATATTGAAAATTCTATACAATATTACCTTTATTTTCTTGTTAGATACTTAAATATATGAAATGCCCCTCTTTTTTTTTTTTTTTTTTTTTTTTGCAACTCTTTTTTATCTTTCTGGGAATTGAAAGTGCTCAAGTATCAGACATAATCATGTTATCAAACTTAACAAGTCCTTTAGAAAATAGAGAAAGTAGAAACAAATCCTGAACAGAAACATAAAGAACATCTCTATTTAATGCTTTATATTGTCAATATAGTGTGGAAGCTATCACTACCCTTATAAAAGAGCAGGAAACAGAAAAAGAGGGACTCAATTATAAATGAAATAATGTCTTGAAAAAAATTGTGAACCTGGATTTCCAATGGGTGTCCATGAATTCCCATGCGACGGTCTATCATGCAAGAACCATCCGTCACCAATAAAGTTGGAAACATATCAAAACCATCAGCCAGACACAGTTTTAAAATCATTTTAATCCCAGTTTGTACATCAACTCTCTCTTGCACAGAGAGATCTCCAGAACATTTTCCATAAGCTCGCAACAATATAATCCACCACAATCCTGATAGGAAGTTTATAATTCATAAGGAAATTGTTTATTGCTAAAGGTATAACCACCATAAAGACTCCCAAGGAAGCAACATCTGATGGTCATTTTCCTTACCAGAATCAACTGGTGCTACTCGGCCAATGGCTGCTTCACCAAAATCAGGATCTAAGATTTCTTCAGTTGCGGAATCATCACCATCAAGAGGAACAGTGCGCACCTTGAAACTAGCAGGCATCAGTCCTTGACCAGGACTATGACAATCCATCGTTTTCTCCCAGCTCTGTTAAGAGGGTCACCACAGAAGAAACTAATTGAACAAAAATTATGGTCAACTTCATCATATTCTTATTTATAATAGAAGATACTAGGCATCAAGTAAAACTACACACTTGAGTGTCTGTAAATGCAATCCTTATCATGGTTAGCATACATTCATGAGCAAAGTCCTTAAACCAAATCTAAGATGAATAACTTTTCTGAATAATCATCTCTAAGAAATATCATAATAAAATGACATGCCAGAAAAAAGGTATCTAAAGCTTCTGACTCAGTTTACACATTCAGAACAAATGACCAAAAGCAGAATCAGATACACAAAATAGCAATGCTACTTACATATACAGATTGTGAATATAGAAGCAACACCAAAAAACTGAAGAGTTAAAAAATAAAACCAAGAAAGCAGGGAGTAGTAGGTGAACTAATAACTTAATCAGGAGAAAATAACATTACCTGCAACTGAAGGGTATAAAGGATGAAGTTTCGTACAATATCATATTCTCCCTTCAAAAGGAAAGCTATTCCAGAAGGAATAAAGTCCCGAATAAAAACTTGGTCATAGTTCAGAATGCTGGTATCGGATGGATCATTGGCAGCAATGGTTCCGATAGGATTACCACAGTAATAAACTATAGATGCACGGAGTTGATCCCATGCTTCATCCTCAACTGATACCCGACCAGACTTCTGCAATGTATCCCTAACAGTTCTAGTGGCATCTACACTACCATTAGATGTGACACCTCCAGTTTTATGTTTCAATTCCTCACCAAATTCCAAACCTTGAGTGTTTGAAACACTTGTGCCATTTATGGGAAGTGATAAAGGTATATCATCGTTGGTTGCCATCCCAGTATCAAACTTTTGGCATTTGCATCTTGTAGACCCAGAAGTCTTTACACATTCAGCCTTCATATGACTAGTGATATTGACACATTGGCGTGCATAGATACTCTGATATTTATATCCTGAGCCTCCATATTTTGTACAGTTTACCTTGGATTTAGAGGAAACCAATGACTTGCAATTGTTGAAATATGGATCAGAATAACAAGGGTGAGGTAAACTGCCAGGTATAACTCGCAAGACTACTTCTGAAGTAGCCATGTTTATGATAGAAGCAAGCTTTCTTGTTTCTATCAACAGATAAAAGAGGATGGCAACTCCACTCCACTCCGCTATTAGAAAGCAACTATAAAAAGAAAAGAAAATCGTGAGTTCCAGGATTCAATGTATGTATGTAGAAAAAATGATTAATTATAAATGAGATTCACAAACAAAGCAGAAGAAAAATTCACCAATGATGTCATATATTCAATAATACAACAGAATTTTACAAAATTACATCAAAATCAAAGCTCTTATAATTTCTGAAGGTTTAAACATATCATTCCCAAAAAAGAAAAAGGCAGATTCAAACGAAGCAATAATACTCATCCAAGAAAAGCATAGTTAGTATCTAAAGTCATCAGAATTATCAGCAACAAAAACAGACCCACAGTTCCATTTCTTGTGTGAGAATCATAAATAGAACACTAAACACGATACAAAAAGAAAGAATGTTCTGTTATACAATAAAATTGAACACAAACATAGTCCAAATTACTTTGATGAGCTCAAAGAAATCGTATTTTTCAGATTATGAGCAGCAGAAACAGCCTAGGAGGAGATAAAAGGAAACAATAGTGAGAAATGGACTGACCTCTTTGGTGTTAAATGTCGCTATTCTTTGTCTCTGGGAAGAGGGAATGATTTTGGAAAATCAATCATGCAGAAGCTTCTCTTTTCAATCCATATATACCACACCGTTAGCGGCGACGACAGGCGAAAGTCCAAACGACAACTTCACACCTCAAAAAATCTTGACAAACTTCACAACTCAAATTAAAATAGTGATTAAAATACTGATTTTCTTTTGTTTTTTTTTTTAATATGTCATCCTTATACAAGAACTATTTTTTTTATATTTTCTTAATTTTTTTTAAATTAAATTATAAATTATTTTTATTTAATTTCGAAATCAATTTTAAATAGTTAAAGCTTATAAATTTGACTCTATTTAAATATTATATAAAATAAGTAGAATCATTAAAACGGTTCTATTTATTTTATATAATATTTTTAAAACAAAGTTAAATTTATAAACTGCGACTTTCTAAATTGATTTCAGAACTAAATATAAATAATCTATAATTTTATTTTTTAAAAAATAAAAAAAATGTTAAAAAACCACATACATGTGCGGAAACGGCGGCACTTTTTTTTCCCCTTAATCACCAACCTTTGTACTCTATTTTTAAAAAATAAGACATGAATAGTTTAGTATCACATGCGTATTTAATTGTTTAAGTCGCATTTAACTTTATATAATCTAAACCTATAATAGTTGATTATAAAAAGCTAAAAAATACGATGGTTAGTCTTTACTAAACTTTATGTAAACAGATAAAAACTATCTCAGAAGTTAATTTATTGAAAATTATGAAAAATAATTTTTAAAAATTTAATTGATCAAAACACTAAAATTACTTCAATTAAAAAAGCTAAAAACTTCCGTAGAATACAGCAAAAGCAATTTAGATGGTTAATATATTTTTTTATTTTGAGAAGGAATGAATATTAAAATTCTTTTGTAATAAAAAAAAAAAGGTGATATTTAAGAAAGTTATCGGGTTGAGCAAGACACTTGGTAAAAGCTCGACAATTGGCAATTTGGTGAAGGAAGAGCTTTTGATTTGTAATAGTATTCTGTTCTATTGTATTTGTATCACCATCTTATTGTATCTGCATTAATATCTGAATTTCTAGTCCCCTCGGGGACATCCGACAGGGAATATCTAAATTTCTAAAATAAACTGCAAATTATTGCTCGTTCTAAAATATCTTTATTACTATTATATAAAATTAATTAATAAGTTGATTATTAATTAATTTTATTATTTGAATTCTTATTTATAATTAAATAATATTGTTAAAAATAAAATAAAAATTACATAAGAAAATGGATTAATTATAATTTGGTCATTCTATTTTTGCAAATTAGACAAATTAATCCCTCTATTTTCAATATTATATTTTTTAGTTTTATGACTATTAGACATTTTATTCTTTCTATAAAAAAAAACCATTAAAGTACCAAACTGAAATTTACAATAAGCACCAAACTGTATATTTTCACAAGAACAAAAATTGAAATTGTCCAAACCTAAAACCCGCCTTTCATTTCCGGCGATAAACGGGGGCAAATGAGTATACTAAATCGAAACTCTTGATGAAATGATTCATAACATGTACTTATTTTCAATATCCGATAACCAAAAAGTCTCGAAAAATGCAGTTGAAAAATCTAGATTTAAAAAGACAAAACACCGAAACTTTGACCGACGAGTGCGGGCTGCTCCAACAATCGATTTGAGGCACGGTTGGTGGCGTTCGATTTATCTCGACATCAACTTTCCAATGTTCCAGCGCATCGATAGCAAAGCTCAGACGTGATGGTGGTGATAGATCAAAATTTCTGGTTTTAAACAGAGAATTCCGGCAGAAACTTCGATTGGTCACCACCGCCACCTCTGAAACGAATCCAACGCCACCAACCGCATCTCTATTAGTCGACGGAGCAGCCTGCACTCACTAGTTAAAGTTCTGACGGTATTTTGTCTGTTCAAACCCAAATTCTTCAATTTCATTTTATGAGACTTTTCGATGATCGGATAATGAAAATAAATTTTATGAATCCTCACGTCGAGGATTTCGACTTGATATACTTATCGGATTTTGAATTTGGACATTTCAGTTTTCGTCTATATAAAAGTATACATTTTGGTGCTTATAGCAAATTTCAATTTGCTACTTTAACAGTTTTTCTTGACGAAATGATTAAAGTGTCAAAAGGCACAAAATAGAGAGACTAAAATATAATATTAAAAATCAAGAAACTAATCTAATTCGCCAAAATTGATAGGCCAAATTATAATTTACCCCATAAGAATTACAGGTATATATTTTTATATAATTAAAGCTTAGTAATAAAAAATTGTTATTGCTGACTTTTTTCCAAAGATGGGTCCTATGGAGCGTGCCAGATGCTGCTGTTCTTTAAATTTGTATGTAAACTTAGGAGAGTTAAGTTCAAAATCACGACAGTAAAAGAAAACAGTTGCTGGTTCTTCGAATGCTTACTAATCAGGATCATATAATACATGTAGACAGAAGAACATCAAATTCATGATAAAATCTGACAGCAATGAGAACAAGTACACTGGACCAAAATGGCATTGAATTAGAATATATAGTTACACTTGGCCTTGTAAAGAAACTTGTTCATTTCATGAAACATCCATGTTATGATCGTTGTCATTGTCCCCTTCATAATATTCATCGTCCCGCTGGATGTGCTTATCCTGCGTGTGCTCTGGAATCACAATTTGATCAAATTAGAAATCAGAAGAAGCAACATAAGATGAAACAATGTGCAAGCGAAATCCACTTACGATCCATGCGTTCGTCTGGATTTTGCTCATCTTCATCAAAATCAGGAATGAAAAAGTCAGGTGGAACCTGCAAAAAAGATCAAAGCAGTTGCTGAGATTCACTAACATTGTTAGTGTGAGTTTTGTGTCATCTAAAGCTATTTGAAGCCATCTTGAATTGATTTAGCAAGTATGTGCATGATACTTACTTCTTGCATCTGTACACTCGGAGCATGTTGGATGCATCGAAGATTTTCCAAAACTTGCATTTTTATTGTGCTTAGGTAAGACTTGCTATTTAAATTTTCCTGTTCAATATAGAAAACATAAATTAGGAAGAGAGCAAAAGTTTTGATTAAAATCTTAAAAATGTTCAAGTTGAAAAACCCAGCCTGCTACAGATGGCATAATAAATAACAATCTAACTACTTAATTCAAGCAACAAAACAACAAAATGAAATTTTTTTTATGATTACATACTATTTGTCCACCTGGAATCTTCAATGAATATTCGGGACCAAAATATTTGATATACTCATTATCTGGGATCTCTGGAAGCAAAAGCGAATTGTGAATGAAATTCCAGCATTAGGAGAAAGGGAACACAAACTATCATATAGAAAGGAGAGCACTTTAGGCTCCCAAAAGCACTATGAAAGCATACCATTGGGCAGCTCTGTATCTAAAAGTACTCCAGTTTCAAAAGTCCAACATCGTGCAACATTCTCTTTCTTGTATCCTCCACCTCCTGTAACCTATAGGATATATAGTATTATTTTCTAAGATCTTACTTTAAAAACAGATGCAAACGAGCAGAACTGGAACAGATTAAATCATACCAGTAAAGGTAGATTGAACTTCTTCACAAACCTAACACATTCAGCATGTCCTGCAATAATATCAGAATGGCATACCATGTAAACATTCAATACAAAGTAAATATCTGCCCATATTTGGAGATAACTATGGTAGAGGGAAGAAAAGAACAAGTGTCAATTACAAGGAGATATGCACCATCAATGGAGAGGTTAAAACAGCCCAAGCGGTCCTTAGCTAATGAATCTGCTCCACATTGAAGAACTATCACACCAGGAAGATATGTCTCAACAACCTTGGAAATAATCTACAAATTGATAATTGCATGCTAATCAATTGAACTTGTCACTGACAACGAAAATCATTATGTCTATAAGCCTTAACCAGTGCTTACTGTTTTAAAGAGTCGAGTAAAACTGGTATCATCAATTCCATCCTTCAGGGGAACATTTATGGCGTAGAATTTCCCTTCTCTGTCTCCTATATCCTTCAATTCAAACCATTTAAACATAAACATTTGAAGCTTCTAAAGTCTTTCGCATAGTACATGTTACACTAGGCCTAGAAAAAAATTTTAAGGAAAAGCAGCACAAGTAAATACTTGCACCATTTGTATTTTTCTCATCAAAACTTTCAGTGGTTAACGTATTCCTAAGATCTTGATTGAAAATTTAGCGGAATTACCATATTACGTCTACACCTTGAACTGAAAATTAGCTAAGTTACTGAGCTACTGTCATAATCATAAGAATCTAAATTCTTCCAATAATTAAAAGAAATGACAAAGGGATAAGAAAACCCTCACCTTAACGTCTCCTGTACCAGGAAAGAACAAATCCCCGTACTTGTGAAAACTGACTGTCATCACCCTGCAAGATGGAACTTCATCCGCTCAAATACAGAATTAAAAATCAAAATATATTCAGAACAATGGGAAAAAACAGGGAAGTGCTTATTACAAAAGAATTCTTCACAAATTATTCTAAGCATGTAGATGTTCCAAATTAAGCTGCATCTCCTCCAATTAGCTTGGTTAAGCATAAAAAACTACTAAAAGTTGAAGAGATTTATTATAACACATCAACCACAAACCAAGAATAAATTTTTATGAATAAAAATTTAATTGCATAATGAAGATGTATCTAAATCCTTTGCAGATATATTACATGTTATGGACAAAAAATGTGCAGTGAATTGCTACATCTAGACTAGGAGGTAGAGGGGGTAACGAGGGTTTAAACATTACAAGGGTAATAACTAACCCTTGGATCTATTGAATGCATTAATATTTAATCCAATTGGCTTTATCCCAAAGCGTGATAAACCTAGGGGGAGTATATTAACACAGCTTAAAACAACTCAGTGCAGTTTTTTCACCTACTTCAATATTTCAGTCCATTTTTTTATCAGGAGCTTTTCTTCTTTATTCCATAATCAAAAGCACAGTTATTAATACATGCTATAGTGCATGTAGCCCACTGTCTATCCCTGTTTTCCTCCATAGCCTAGTGACCTACTTGTAGTGTGCGCTATCCACATTGTACCCTGTCATGCATAGCACGCTTAAGAAGGATAACACACTAGAATATATTTTTCTAAAAAAAGGGTTCATTGACCCATTAGAAGGGGGGGAAAAAAGCCCTCTTTTGGGCAGAAAAGGAGCGCTTGGGTGGGGAGAGAAAACACAGTAGGCCATTAGAGAGGAACAGTCGAAGAGAAAAAGAGAAAAAGAATAAGAACAGAAGAAGTGAACCTGAACATCTTACTAGATCGTCCGCAGGGAAAAATACCACATGTATTATACCCACTCCTAGCAGTATTCTATCAAAGGGAAAAACAAAAGTATATTTGCACACTTGTGCATCTTCAACACTTAATGATGAGGATGAAGAAGATTGATGCAAAATGAGGAGGATTTGGAAGTACAAGAATTTGAAAATAATGAGAGTGATGGTGATGATAACTTTGATGAGGATGCTTTAGATGTTGGGGATGATGGCATTGAATGATTAATGATGATATTCATTGATTGATGGTTATTTTGTTGAACAATTAGTTATAATCTTACTACTACTATGCAATTTAATGTCTTCTCATCATCATATGATATTGTTACATGTTTCTTTTTACATGATTGTTTTTAGGTTATGCTGGATTTTTATTTATTATTATTGATTTGTTTGCATTTCTGCACTATACTATCAAAAGCATACTATTCTCCTTTGCGTTTTGAGCTACAGCGAAAGAATCTGTTTACTATTGCGTGCTATGCACTACTAATAACTATGACCTAGAGCTTTCTGATAAGGAGAGTTTTTCTAAGCAAAATCAAGAAATAATCTCTTATATTTTCCTCTTTGATCTAATATGTTTTTGTTTTTAAATCACAGATAAAATGTATGATTCATTTCTAATTGTTTCTATAGATAGATTTGGTACAGACAGATGGTTCTGATAAAAGAGCATTCCCTATGATCAAATGTTAATTAAAAATGCAAATAAACACGATTAATTGTTACATCATTAAATATTTATTACTCCTTAACCGTTATTCCTGCAAAAATTTCAAGGGTAACATCAAAACTTCCATTTGTTAACCCCATACCAGACGCCTCCATAGAAGCATACAATTCCTCCAATGAGTAATGCTCAATATGTCAAATTCGAGTTTCATAATACAATTAGAAAGTTCAGTTACCTGTCAGTAAAAAAGAAAGCTTCTTCCACCCCATCACCATGATGCACGTCTATATCAATATATAAAACACGAGCATGATATTTTAGAAGCTCCAGAATTCCCAATACTAAGTCATTGATGTAACAAAATCCAGATGCCTCGCACTTCTTAGCATGATGCAATCCACCAGCCCAATTAATAGCAATATCACATAGTTGATTGTTCAATCTACGTGCAGCATCTGTTAGAATCATTGATTAGCAATTAAAAACTGAGGACTATATCCAACCCTAAGTAATGTTATTTAACTTTCTTTTACCTATTGTTCCACCAGCATAAATTTGACAAAACTCAAACAAGTTTTCAAAGACAGGACAATCTTCTCCAAGATTATCTGGGAAAAGGACAAAGGTTATAAGTCAAACTGGAAACTAAAAGATAATCTCAGACATCAGAATAAGTAGCATACATTAACAGTAGATAGACAGAGAAGGGACATCCCCTCATAATGGGAAAAAAATTCACAGCCAAACTGATCATAGTTTCATCATTAACCAACCAACCAACCGCATAGTATCCAACAGTCCAACTTTGTTGCACATCCCTATAATATATAACCTCAATGACAATAGATCATTGGCATAAGACACGCTACTTTTTTAACAGAATACCCAGTAATGGGAAGGTTACAAGAAGATGACATTTTTTCACTAACAACTACAATTTGCCATTATACTTGCAATTTCCAATCAATTTCAATATTCAATTCAAATTTAATCCCATTGAAGGGGAGCACCGCCATTTGAACCCAACTAGGCTAGGGGTCAATAGCACACAACACAAGACACAGATATGCCTAAAATAATTCACACAACATTGCATAAGCATCTTAAACCCTAAGTTACTCCTTTCACTTTGTAAACTAATCTACCCTTAAAATTATATCATAATTATGCCTTCGCATTATCCACTCAATTAACACATGAAACATCCCGATTAAGAATCAGCCATAATTGTTAAGGAGACTAAAACAAGCAAAAACTGTTATATGTCTATAACAGCCAATGTACCAATCTATCAATTCATTAATACTTCACTCAATTCTGATGGAGCCACAAACCTCCCATCACTTATTTTGATGTTAGAAAAGGGAAGCTGCTCAGGGAACAACTATGAATTGCCAAATTTCATAAATAGGACTTACATTTAGCCAAGTCATTTGCAAACAAGTGTTGAGTGTCTGGGGTAATGCGGTGCAAAAATTCAACATAATCAGCAGAATGGAACTGAGCAAGCTCAACAGGATAAGCTTTGTGAGGGCGCTGCATTACACAATAAAGATCAAGAAACAAATCAATCATTTATCACAAAGTCGCAGGAAAGTAGAAAACATAAAAAAGGATTAAAAGCTTTTAAAAAATATATAATATCTGACATAAATCTCCATCTTCTTGTGGAGATCGTAGGAGAGGACGAGATGGTGAGTCATACAAAGCCGATGAGGCTTCATCGGATGGTTGGGACCAAAGTAAACGCTACCCACATCCCCTGCAATACATGACGGTAAAAAATTATAGAAAGAAATTCTATCAAATTAGTAAAATGTCGATAACTTGATTACATAAAAAAATCACCCAAATTGTCGAAATGGTGAACTCAAATGGAATGAGTTAAGTAAAGGTTTCAACTTTAAACAGAGAAATTTCCAATTCCCATCAATTATAAGCTTATCCTCATTCCGTAACAGGGAATGATAATATGCACATTAGTACGAGCATATTGATAAATATAGATGGAAAGAGATGAAGTTAGGGTTTGGTAGAGAGAGAGCCTTCACGTACCGTCGTAGAAGTAGGCAATTCTGTCCTTGGAACGCATTATAGAGAGAAGCTTGTTGGTAAAAGAGCGTTAGAGATGGTTATGGAGAGCAGTAGCACCAGCTACTAGGCCATTGAAAGAAAGGCCCTCAAGGAGAAGACCAAGCACATAGATATTCCGCACTACATCAACAATATAACATGAATTCAGTAAGATATGCAAACTGAAGCTCAATTAAGCTAATCAAAGCAATTAAAAAAAGTAATTTCAGTAATAATACTTGCAGTAGTTAGTGGAAAAATAGCAATCATCAAGTGGAGAAACACAAAGCAATGATATTTAAGGGGAAAAAAATTATGAGTTGAAACCAGCACAAGGCCGATGAAGATAGCCAAGGAGGCAGCTACCCAAGGTTGAAGACGGAGGTGGACGGAAGCTTCTTCTCTTTATGTAGTTCAGTTTCCGTTCGCAGGTGATGGCGAACGGCGGTCTCAGGAGATGCGGAAGCAGAGCAGACGAAATCGAAGATGGCCAAGGAGGCAGCAACCCAATTACCCAACGTTGAAGACGGAAGTGGACGGAAGCTTCTTTGTGCGGTTTAGTTTCCGTCGCACACGGTGGATGGGAATGGATACGCAAGCTCAAAGCAGACAGCAGAACGAAATGGATCGTCAGGAATTTCTTTCAGAATAAAGGATCGAGCGGAGTTTGATGATTAAGTAAATAGGATGTATTTTCACTAATTAACTAAATAGCAACTTTTTAAATACAATTACAAAAATATCCTTTTTATTTAAACCCCGTTAAGCTGACTGTCCCCTTCTATTCTGTGTTTTTCTTTCAAATGTAGCAGCTACAAACTTCTCTTGTTTTGGAAATCACGAACTGAACTTCTTCTTCCATTTTTATGATTTTATGGAAATCGATTTGTTCTTCTTCATGAAATCTACTTGAGTTCTCTTTATTTACTGTTAGGTTTCAGTTTTTGCTCCAATTTAGAAATCTATCTCCCTATTTCTCTGTGTGTTCATCGTGTGAATTTTGAAGCAGCATTCAACAATTCTACTAGATTAAGTAATGTCAAGCGGTGATCGAGCTATTCTTACGGTAATTTTTTGTTAAATTATGAACTATTTCATTAGTTTTTTCTCAGTTCTTTGAGTTTGTTGTAGCAATTATTTCCTAAATTAGTTGATTTTGATGTGAAGTTGCAATTTCATAGTTAGTTATTATCATGATTCGAAACATAATTTTGATAACACTGAGTTATTTGTTTAAATTTTCATTAAGTTTTCTCTAGCAATTATGAAGCTGCATATTGGCATTGAGTAACTCAAATTGCTATATTGTATTTTAAAACTTTTCTTCCGTGATATGCTCTTCTGGGGTTAGAAAAATACTGTATTTTGATAACTTTTCTGTTTTCTCGCCAACATAGCAGCTTCCCTTTCTTGTTGTTGGTAAAGATATCATGTTTAAGTAACAATCAGATTAAACATACCAAAGCATGAAAATTCCATTGCATTTATCAAATAAGAACTCACATTGATACATAATTTTGATAATATTGAGTTATTTGTTTTAATTTTCATTGAGTTTCCTCTAGCAATTATGAAGTGGCATATTGGCATTGAGTAGTAACTCAAGTTGTTATTATCGTATTTTAAATCAGTCTTGATGCAACATATTTAAAGAACGTACATAAAACCTACAACTTATTATTATGAGTTTAATATTTCTGCAGGTTGAATGGTCTTCAGTTGGTTACAGCTCTAGTAGCAGCCATTTTTCTTTTTCGGAAGATATTAATAGTAGTCGTAATGGTGACTTAGTTGATTCTTTATTTTTTCAAAATCCAGATGTTTGTAAAATTCCTGCTGATATTGATCTTAAAGTTGGGATGGAGTTGCCTAAATCATACTTCTGAAAAGAAATGAAACTTTTATTATAATGTAATTATGCTACAATTTGAATGAAAATAGGGTTACTTTGTTGACCAAAATGAGGCCTATTTTTTTTATGTGGCTAATTATTCATGTTTTTAGATCACACTTTAATTAATATTTCATATTTTATGATTTGGGTCAATGTTATTTAAATATGTAGCCTATTTTATGCAAGCCTTTGAATGAAAATGGTGTTGTGCCTAGAGTACAAAAATCCCTTATTTTGATTATTTGACAAAATAAGCTTGAATTGTGATCTACTAATGTTTCAATAAGTGTTTAAATGCAGTACTGGCAAGCTCAAG
>CATIWJ010440645.1:0-11501 GCA_949640765.1 Croton laevigatus | reverse complement strand
TATTTTATTGAGATAGTGGGTGTTGTCAAATCATGTCTTTTGGTGGAGTAATTTTATATTGTAGTGTAATGATTAGAAGCATAAATGTATTTTGGGATAAAAGTGGAGAAAGTATGTCTTTCCTTAATATGCGTGCAAAAGAGAATTTGGATAAATAAATTAAACGGAGGGAGTAATAGAAAACGGTTTTCGCCTTGAGTCACGTGCTTTCCGTTAGTTTTATGTTCAATTGCCATTTATTGGTGTACGGAGAGTGTGATGCTAAGTTTTTTAAATACTTTAGGGATTAAAAAATATAATTCGTTACTTTAGGGACTAAAAGTCATAATTGATCATATTTTAAGGACTAAAATATGTTATTGGCCCCTATTTTTAAACAACAATATTAGATAATATTGCAATTTTGCAGTCGGTTCGATTGTTTTTATCTAACACAGCAAACCACATTTTCTCCATACTATGAATCACATCTTAAATGCAGTTGAACCGTTTGAATCGTTTAGTTCAATTTGATTTGGATCGATTTAATGGTTTCAGTCCATTTGTACTCCCTCTAACATGACATGGGTAAAATCTTTAAAATCTTTCTGATTTGATTACAGTATCAACTATATTTGTTTTTTGGATATTCGAATTCATGACGAACAACACAACGCACTAATCACTATACTAGACCCTTAACTCTAATTTGATTTTTTTTATTGTTTGAAAAATTCTTGATATTGGCAGAAATGACATTGAACCCACTCAATTTAATTTTCTGGCATTGTCTCTAGTTATCCGGTCCATTAGTGCCGCCTTTATATTTAAAAAAAAAAAAAAACATAACATTAATTAGTTCATGCCATGTGATCACCTTGTATTATATTAGGAGTCAACTAAACATTCCAAGTTACTGCATATATTTTGAAGGTAAAAAATTGTTATGCAATTGTTTATAACATCGATCATATGTTGTTTGTGGAGTAATTGACAAGGTATTGGATATGAAGTTGGGGAGTACATCTTAAAAAACTATCACCTCCATCCATTATATCTCAATTATTTTTGAAGCTTTCTGTTTGTTGATTTTTCTTTTGAAAGAGAAAATGCATGATTCATTAACTCAAGGAAAAGTATTAAAAAGACAAGAAGGGACGTAGTCCCAAAGTCGCAGGTGATCAAAGCCATATGACGCCCTAGGAAGAGCATGGTCATTTACATTTGCTTGCCTATGAGTCCAAATAACGCTAATGTTCTAGCTTTCTGACTGTTCATTAATTTTGAGCTTTAGTTGATGATGTTAAGACTTAAAGAGTTGAGACGCAACGCAAAGGTTTTAAAGCGACCTTGTTGCTAATTAAGGGATTTTCTTAGAATCATAACATATCAAACCAAATTCTAAATTTATTCTTTTTATGGTTTTAAAAGAGTTTAGCATGTAAACACATGTTTTTTGTCAGGAAATTATAAACATCTTAATTGTGTTCTAACATAATAAGTGACAATCCACATAGGTGGAAAAAAAAAATGTACACTTTGCTAAACATTAAACTAGAGCAAATCTGAGCCAACTTATTTGTAGGATTTCTCTTTTGTCATATACCAAAATTGCTGAAATGCTCTTCTTCTTCCTCTTCTTCTTTAGCTTTCAATGTGCGTAAGTTGAGTTTTCCTTCAGTTTATATAAATGTAGTGTTCTCATTTCTTGGCAGCCATCATCGATCCACAGAGAAGGAAAAATCTTCTCCATTTCCTCCTTTAATGTTGAAATTGCTATACTCTACAGCACTGCTTCCTTCTGTCAACTGCTCTATCTTCTCAACCACTTCTTTAATGTCAAATCTTCTATCCACTTCCTCTTCACAACATCTCAATCCGATCTTCAGAAGATTTATCATCTCACCTTTGCTATTTTTGCCTCCAGGCATGTCTTTATCGAACACTTCGCTGGTTCTTTTTTCCTTGACCATTTTATTTACCCAAGCTGCCAAATCAGAGCTAGTGTCATATCCTGATTTCAGATAGTTCTCTGGAAATTTTCCTGTCAGTATCTCTAATACGACTATACCGAAGCTCCATACATCCGTCTTGCTGGAGGTGCGGCCATTTTGAGCGTATTCTGGTGATTTATAAGCAATCATGAGATTATGTGCCTGTTGCGGGTTGATAACTGGCCTCAGAGCGTAGTCTCCTAAAAGAGGCTCGAAGGAGGGATCTAAAAGCACATTAGACGATTTAAGGTGGCCATGGGGAACTAATATAGGAAGTTCACTGTACAGATAAGCCAAGCCCTTGGCCACACCTTTCACAATTCTCAATCTGGTTTGCCAGTCTAGCCCTTGTCCGTCCAGGGAAAGGTTGCCTGACAGTGATTGTAAACTCATTAATGATTTGCATTTACCTCTGTAATGTGTTATTTACTCATAAATAATGTCAACCATCATTTATAACTATTTATCAACCATTTATCATCCAGTTTTGGTAAATGGTTCATAACATTTTTCGCAATGACTTATAATTTATAAGCAAATTATAAGTAATAGCCAATAACCACAAGCTTTGTTAAACACCCTAAGAAATGCTAGTGGTAGATACAGTTGTGTGGACGAAAAAAATTGCAGAAAAAAGAAAGGGTGTAAGGATTGTTTACCATGAAGACTACTAGCCAAGCTACCATTGGGACAATACTCATAAACCAAAAGCTTCTCTTCCCTCCGATAGTAGAAGGCAGTGAGAGGCAACAAATTAGGGTGCTTCAATCTGCCAAGTCTTCTCATGTGCTCATGAAACTCCTCCCTGCCCACATTGTTCATATGCCTGTACCTCTTCACAACCATGGGTGTTCCATTCACCACTGCAGCCTTGTAAGATGCCCCAAATGTCCCGCTTCCCAAAACTTCTGCTGATGCTCTTAGCAAAGCATTTAAGTCGAACTTTTCAATATCCGCCCTCACGAATGTCAGTTTGTCTGTCCTGTCTGCCCTTCTTGAGTGCGTGCTGCTTTCTCCATGCATATGGCTTTGTTCTTGATGTGGTAAGTGTAAAGGTGCAATTTTGTTTGAATTTGTGGATAAGTTTGATTTGTCATCAGCAGTTTCTTTTTCATTTCTTATGCGCCCAACCATAATCAGAAGCAACACGATCAATGCTACAATTAGCGCCACTATTATGATGATAACTAAAATTTTGGCCGAGTTTTTCTTCACTGAATGTACGGCCGAGTCGCACAATTCCAGAGGCGGGCCACATAGCTCTGTGTTACCTGAACATACCATATTTTGAATTTTTTTTTTTTAAATTTTTTATACGAACAAAGAATATACATAGAATATATATATATATGGTAATTACCTGAAAAGGAGTCAGGATTCATTTTGCTGAGCGCTGCAGGTATGGTACCCTCCAATAAATTGCTTGCAAGATTGACCGTCTTTAAATGATGTTGTTGGAAATCAGGAATTTGGCCACGGAATTGATTGCCTTCTAATCTCAACTCCGTAAGCTTAGGCAAAGTGGCCAGAGAGGAAGGAATAAAACCCGTAAACTCATTATTGGCCATGAAAACTCTCTTCAAAGAACGCATGCCCTGGAATGCATCAGCAGGTATTTGTCCAGAGAATCCATTATTAGACAAGTATATGGCTTTCAATTTGCCAAGTTTCTTAATATCAGGCAATGGCCCGCTTAATCTATTGTTCATCATGCTAAGCGTCCGAAAGAATGGCAAAGCAACAAGAGGATCCACATTCACGCCGCCCGTTAATCCCATGTTTTCTAGTTTTAACCCCCAGACGATACCGTTCCAACAAAGAACACCATCCCAATTCGATTTATTTCCATTGCATGGATTTACTGATGAAATCCAACTCCACAGAAGCGTCTTATTTTCCAAAGATTCTTTGAACATTAGGAGTGCTTCCGAATCTCCACCTTCCCCAAAAGCCATTACCACTAAAGATGATATTACAATAATCGCCGCTGCCAATCTTTCAGTCTTCTTGCGCGCATGCGTTGCTGCGTGCGCGCCCATTACCGTTTCCGACTATTTGTATTTCCTTTATTAATATAAGCTTCAATAACAACACAAAATCATTCCTTTGTTTTTTTTTCTTCAATCATTCCTTTGTTTTTTTTTCTTTCTTTTCAAATGGGTAGGAGGTTGACGGACCAGGGCCAAGAACAAGCAGGAAGAGATAAAAGAATAAATATTTACAAAATTGAAGAAAAAAAAAAAAGAAAAAAAAAAGATTGAAAAGGGAATGTGTGAGAATTGAAATTGAAATTAGAATGGGAATGCGTTTGAGTTTGTTGTTTCAGAGGTGGAGCATATTGCGGGAGAGGGACAAGGTAGGCCGTTGATTTTTCTTGTAATTCTAAGTTGGCAGCAAGGTTAAATTGGATATCTACGCAAATCATATTGCAATCCATGTCTTAGTAAAAATAAAATTGCAATCCACGCCAATTATGGGTCATCAATCAATAAATCAAATATATATATATATATATATATATATATATATTCTCATATACCAAAATTAATGCAAATCATCTAAGTTAAAGTGATGCATATATGAGGAGTTCAAACCCTAATTTAACCAAAAAAAAAAATTCAAAATCAATAAATCATCAATAAAAAAATATAAAAGTTGAAATTTATTCTCATATATAAAATAAGAGGAGAATCATTTCTGAAGTGGGTTCCGCTCTACGCCAATCTCCTGCCTCCGAGATGCCCATGGTCTCCCTATTGCAGGACAGGTGATTGGCGGAGTAGTGTAGGATTAGAGGGACCACCTTAACTATCAATGAGCAGTAAAGTTGGTTAAATGATTAAACGAAGATAAAATCTAGCTGGAAATACTGATTTTGAAAGTTGTTTTTACTAGGTGATGGTTGAAACGGTTAATTGAAGATAAAATCTAGCTGGAAATATTGATTTCGAGTGAAAATTTAGGAATATGAGCTCAGCTGAGGTTCAAATCAAGATCACCGCACAAATGTTTTCTTAATAATGAGGGTAATAAATGTGGTCTTGAATGTCAATAATAGGGGAGGGGTCCTCTATTTACACGTGTTGTAATGGATCAAACTCTAGGATCTGTCCTTAGTACAAGTTGAGCTTGTCCCCCTTATTTATGTTCATGAAAAATTTGTTGTTTTATTTGTTGAACTTGGTAATCTTTGATGGTTAAATCCTTGAAAACCCATATCCTTAAATCCTATATCACTTCAAACGCACAATGGATTAATTAAAACCAAAACCAGTTAAAACCAGAGAACACCTCACAACCTAGATCTGACTCCAAGCCAACCAAATGCTAACAGTCTCCCTTATGCCCACCTTGGACCCCAATTACAAACCTAGGAGATGCCTACATGCCAAACAACAACGCCCCCTATAGGTAGCGTAAGGGGGACAAATCAAGCTATAGGAGGTCAACGCCCTCCAGAAGTAGCATGAATTTCAATCATCGAATTTCGCAGTGTATGCACCTGGACAAAAGGACTCGTTATTATTTTGGCTACGGAGGCCCGCATTGGCGGCATGCTCATCAAGATAGGGTCTAGGAGGCTAAAAGCTAATGGAGTGGCACAACCCACGCTATTGCCCGGAATGATAGAATTACCATGCGGAAAGAGCACCTATACCTAGCAAGATTAAGTGAATACCCAAAATTTGTCATTTTGTTTCTATCCTTGCATACATAACTAAAAAATGGAAAAATTTTCTTCAAGACTCTAGGACACGCTGCATGATAACAAAGCCTGCAAAGGAAATTAAGCACTCCATGTACCAAATTAATCCTTGTAGTCCCAGCCTGGAGTAGCTAGGTGGGAAGTAAAATTAATCCTTGTTACTGTGTTGGAGGCTTTTGCTAGGAAAGAAGCTGTTAAGGAAATCAAAACCAGATTTTTGAAGATGACAATTGAGGGGGACACAAAAGTGGAAAAATAGGTATCTCCAGGTTGGTTGAAAACATCATTCTGGGTAGCTTATCTAGTTATATTATTATGTAGCTCATATATAGCACCCCAACCCCTACATGAAACAAACGTGAAATCAAATATATTCAGTAAAAAGTAAAAACTCAACAATTCAAAACAAAAAATCCAAGAATTAGCAACTCTATCTGAAATTGTCTTTCTCAAATGCTAAAATTCCATTACAAAAAATGTAAAACTTATATTTTAATTAGAACAGTAAAATGGAGGTAAAAGAAAGCCTTGCTACAAACAAAACCAGTAAAATCAAGCTCTTAGTCGAAGAGGCTGAAGCCCATATCCTGCAGAAAAATTGAGGCAGAGGGGAAGTTCAATAAAGAATTGTCATTGATCCCTAATAAACAGATAAAACCACTAAAAAAATAAATCAGCAAATTCTCAACTAAAAACTTACATCATCAGACTCTTCCTTCTCCTCAACCTTCTCCTCCTTCTTGGCCTCAGCAGCAGGAGTTGCACCACCACCAACAGGTGCTGCAGCAACAGCAGCAACAGCTACACCACCACCAGAAGGCACCGACGCTAATTTTTCCTTACCTGCTGCCACCAACTCTGTGATGTCCTTTCCATCAACTTGGGATAACAAGAGCTGAATCTTTTCATCGTCACAATCAGCTCCAACTGCAATTTCAAAGAAGCTGCCTAGTTATTTTTATAACATTAACAGAAGTATAATAAAGCAAACAATTAAGACAAGCAAGCAGAAAGCAATTTTCTTCCACTAAATCTTCAATGATACAGTTCCAGTTCACAATCGCATTTAAGTTATTATCAATTCACAAACCCAATTCCAAGAATTCTCCTTGCTCAATTTGGATGCTAACCTCACCTATGAAGACTGTCACTTAACAGCTACCGAAGTATTGGACCACAAGAGAGAAACTTAAATTAAGGAACACAATTAGTGGCAGCTGATTGGTGACTTTCTACCCTTAGTGTTGGCAGTTAAGACATTTATTATGGGCTAATTACCAATCTCAACACCAAATTTTGCAAGTAGGCAAGTAACTTTAGAGAGAGTAAACAGGGATTTTATTAAAACCCACACTAAAAAAAAATTTGTGATTATTACACAAAATTCCCCATCAAGATTATTCTTGATACAAGGGACCAGAACAGATTTTATTCAATTCTTGGAAGGGTCTTAATTACATGCAAATGGAAATACACAACAATAGTCCGACATATGACTTTATTACAGGCACGGAACATATGGATTTAAGACACAGGATCGTGATCCTTGATACTAGCAAAAAAACTCATAAAAAATTACTATCTATTACTCTCTTATAATGCCCTATTCATGGCCGATTTCCATGACTTCGACAACCAAGTCTATTCCAAGACCGACCAAGTCAGCAGTAAACAAGTCTGACGATTTTTATCCCTTCTCTTTGTTTTTGCAATTTAATATGACTAATAAGAGGTTTAGAAAAGATTCTTCAAGATTGCCATGGTACTTTTGGTTTACTAGCAGTTCCAAGGTGAAGATTGAAACTACTGCTTCTATCCCAACCGGTAAAAAAAATCATACGAACCATAAAAGAAAAGCTATTTCTTAAAATAGGATAAAACTTCAATGGTAAATAACAAAGACAACTACTATAAGCTTTCATTGCTACAACAATTTTCAAATAGGCTTTTAACTACGTACACAAATCAGCATATTGATTTGGTCAAACATTCTTCCCTAAAACAAATAACAGAAAGAAAAGAGGGTCAAGTGTGACTGTTCAATTTAAAACACAGGCAATTACAAAGAAAGCAATTTGTTTCCCAACCTCACCAGATTTTCCATAGACATAAATACCCATAAATTACAGGAAGTGGACCGATAAATTTACAGTTTGTACAGTCCGTTGTTCCATACAGTACTTCACGAAGCCATTTAAGTTATTATCCATACTGTTATTGTAAAATAAAGATAATGCTTAAGCTCTAATTATTATAATTAGCCAAAACAAAAAACATTTTCATGTAAATTTATATCATAATTACGGGGAAAAAAAAACTGAAGACTAAAAAATAAAAATAAGGAGGAGAAATACCGGATCCGAGGATTTCCTTCAAGTCTTCTGCTGAGGGGCTGGTGTTGCCTCCCAAAACGGCGAGCAAGTAGGCTGCGATAATCTTCATCGCTGAAAAAACGGAAAAAAGCATTCAAGATTAGAATCAGTAACACCAAATATATGCAGATTTAAGAGAAGGTTATAGGAGGGAAGAGAGAATACTTGTTGACAGTAGATAGACAGAGAACTGAAGAAGTTCACCAGTGAGTCAATTTCTAGGGTTTTATGGAAGCAAGACGCCGAGCCTTGGCTGTGGAAGAAATATATACGGCTAGGGGTTTTGTAACTTTACGACAGGATGGATTAAGGAAGCGTATGGCATTGGGTATCATGGGGCCCGATAAGCCCAAATTAGAGTTGGAGAACTTACCATAAGGCAGTTGTTTTGAATAAGAGTCGGATTTTAAAACTTAATTTTTAATGTCAATATTTTTTAGATTTTAGATAAATGTTTTTTATATTTGTGCTGGACAAAATTACTCTTTACCGGGAACAACCATCTGGCCTAGTGGTGCCTAACGACTTTGAAGTCGTGGGTTCAAATTCCATTGCAGATAAGGAGGTAGCTCAGTGGTATATGCTCCCTTTACCAAGCCTGAATGCTTGAATTCGATTCGCTTCCCCCTCCCCTTTAGACTTAGAGTAGATGTAGAATATCTCTGTAAAAAAAAAAAATACTCTTCCCCATTTTCTTATTCTTGTTAATCGCACCCTTCCCTATTTCTTCTCTTTGTTTATCGTGCTTCCCTTTTTAAGATTTCATGATTTGCTTTTTATTCTTGCTTCTTGAATTCATCGATTTGCAACGGCTTTCTTCTTCAATTCCAATTCCGCAACTGCATTTAAATTCATTGCAACTCCATTATTCCACATGACTTGCTTCTCCATGTTATTTTCTTATTTCCTTATGATTTGATAATCAACAACATTGATTTGAGCTTCTGATTAAGCAAAACTTCTCTTCAAAAGACATTTCTCTCTTCTCGACCAAAATCTTCAATCCATCCAACTACTTATATATATATACAGGGGTTGGACGTAGGATTTTTGGAATACGGGATCACTACTCATTACTGAATACTGATTACTGATTAAGAAAAAATTAAAAAAAAAATAAAAACATAAAACTACATAGATAAAAAAAAGTCTTACAATATGTAATCAAACTCATAAATATTCAAACTACAACTTAATAAAACATATTACACTTGTTCTCGACGAGTTTTCATGTTTTGGCATCGATTTACAATATCATCCATATTAATTTTTATAAACAGATCTCTCTCCAAAAAAATAATCAAACAATCATTCAACATTTGATCACCCATACTATTACGCACATTTTCTTTCACATGTTTCATTCCAGAAAATACTCTCTCAATACTTGCAGTTGCCACAGGAAGAACCAAAACCAACTTTAATAGTGAGTAAACTTTAGCATGACATGAGATAGAGTTTTGCTCATTATTTTGTGGAGGAGAAGAATTTAAAGTACTTCTTTTGGTAAAGAAACTTGAAATATCCTTCGTATTTTTTCTTTTCATTCTGAAAATTATTGCATAAATTGTATAATTACATTACATAATCATGTAATAAACCTATCAACCATCTACAATGACCACAAATTCACAGTTAACAACAATCATGTAATTCCTCCATTCTAACAACTTTTATATTACTTAATTCAAATGCTGCCTTGAATCTTAATTCTAACAATTCCGAAAAATAAGTTATTCACAACTAATAATCATAAAATTCATGATAGTAGCAATTTTGATCTATAGTCTAATTATTCATTACTCATAAATTTGTATCTCCTAGAGACTACATAGAAAGGAAAGCCCAAGAGGTGGCCTAGTGGTAAGGTTCGAGGCTTATCAATTCCCTTCCCTATATCCCTCAAGTAAAATAGGATATATATGTAAAAAAAAAAACAAAACATAGAAAGGGAAAAAGAAAAGGAGAAACAAGAGGATGACATAGAATCAAAATTATTACAAACACATTTTTTTTTGTCACCTTATTAGAAAAGCAACGAAACAAAAAGCAATAAAACAAAAAAGTGAATGACATTTTACTAGAATTTGTTTCCTCTATTTCTTTCCACCACTGGCTTATTTCGTTCTTACTCTGAATTTCTTATTTCTTTTTAAAATAGATTCATCCCTTCCTCTCGCAGCAAACCAGAGCATGAGGAACTTATTTCCAGCATTAAATCCCAATTAATAAAAGCAAAACCAACTATTTGTTCTATTGAACTAAGTTCTTTTAGATATTAGGGAGAAAAACAGAAATTCAAACCCATATCTAGCATATGAATGAAGACAAAAAATGAAGAAAGCACAGAGCACAACTTTACAAATCTAACAAAAATAAATAATTATCTTTCACAATGATATGAATTTCACAACAAAATGCTCAGTTTCCATATCAATATAGTTCACAAGAGTTATTTTCATTTTGATTATAAAGCTTAATCGGTAATTTACCTGCTGATTTTATCTTTCAGGACCTTGGGTTGTTCTTGGTCAGTTTGGTGGTGGCTGGTAGCTGCCTGGATGGTGGTCGGTGGCGGCTGGTGGCGAGCGGCCTGGCTGGTGGTTGGTTGGTGGTGGATCGTGGTGAAGAGTGAAAAGAGAGGGTTTGGGATAATAATAATATTTTTTTTAATTAAAGAACTTAATTTTTTTTTAAATTACAGTGGCACGTGCTCCTAAATGACCCCATGTGGGTCCGCCCATGTATATATATATATAACATATTTCCATAATACAAATAGAAAATATAAATATTTTCTGAAAAAATATAAAAGTATATATATTTTATACTTTTATATGTTTTCAAAAAATATTTGTAGTTTTTGGCCAAAAAATTACATAGGAATGTACAGAAAATAACAAAACTAAGTTTGTATTTACAAAGTTACGAAACTTTTCTTGGTTGTTTAGAGTTTAGGATTTGGGGTTTAGATTTTAGGGTTTAGGAGTTAGTATTTTAGGGTCTGGGGTTTGAGGTTGAAGGTTTGAGTAATGACACATTTTTAACAATTAGATTAAAATATGATAATTAATTAGGGCACACTTTTTTAATAAGAGTTCTGGAAGTAAAATTAAAATAATTAGTATAACAAATTTCATGTTATTTCCTTTTATAAACTTTTGAATTTTCTATTTATATATGTAGATTTATGAAATTTGATAGAATATGTAAAATATTCTTGTAATTAATATTCTTGTAATTAGGTTATTTCCCATATGATTAGTCAAAACTACACACACCTAATTTAATTAGGTTATTTCTCAAATGTCTAGTCAAGGTTACACATGCCTAATTAAATTAGGTTGTTTCTCATATGACTACATGCCTAATTAAATTAGGTTGTTTACCATATGACTAGCCTAAACTCTTGTTATTGTACACTATATAAGAGATGTTAAATCAATAAGA
>CATIWJ010440466.1:0-13752 GCA_949640765.1 Croton laevigatus | reverse complement strand
AATTAAAATCAGTTTTGCTTTGGAGTGCAGGTGGAAGCTTGTAGAATTGATGCTGATTTGTCCAAGTTGAATTCGGAAATGAAGCATGTTATGTCTCTCATCAACCCTGCAAACACCTACATGGTAACTAGTTCAAGTTTATAAATAAGTATAATTAATGGTATGTGCATAGCAGGTGTGGTTTTCTAGCATCCATGGAAGCATGTAGTTGCTAATTTATGAAGTAGTTCACTTAGATAAACTATTTTGAAAGTCAGAGCATTTCATGGTATGTGAAAATTCATGATTGCATCTTAGTTCTCTTATGCAGTTTTCCTTTTTCTTAGACATTTATATCGTTGAAATTAAAATTGAGATGCTTCTTTAATGTGCTTGCTTTTTTATGATACTGTATGATTGTTAAATATTTGTGGAATGTTGAAGTTTGATGGTCTTGTATTGTTTTAATTTTAGTGGCAAGGATAACATGCTACCATGTGGTGATGAAGCTAAGCGGTTTAAGGGTTCATTACAGAATTGCACAGTTCGTCCCTTCAAAGACAACTGGCATACACTTCTACTGGTATGTGAGAACAATCTGTTCTTCATATTACTTCTGTTGTGATTTTTTTGATTGCTTGTTTATGCACTCATGTAATACTATTTGCAACTGCAAAGATTAATACTTGGAATATTTATGATTTTTATGGACCAATTTTATAGTTTATGCTCATGAGAAATGTAAAATGTTTCTCTTTCTTATTAATAGGTTGTTGCATTAGTTGTGCCCATAAATTGTTCTGTGATTTTTCTATGCAGAAGTTCCATTTTTGCTCATCACAAGCTTCCAAACTTTAACTCTGATTTCGCTGGAAAGCACTGAAAATTGTCTGCTTTGTTTGTTACTCTCTCATTATTAATTCTTCTCTTTGATCTTAAGCTAATAATAGAATTACATACATTTTAGGCTTTTGCGCTTTGCTACTGGAACTGCAACTTTCTCAACTCTGGACGATGGAAGGATCGTGAGAGGTCTTGCTCAAGTACCAAATGAAAGTCTTGTCTTACTAGTTGGATATCACATGCTAATGAAAATCCCAGTGCTTAATGACTACATTCGAGAATCTACTCGAAATGCTCTAAGAATCAGGTGATTAATCTCTGCAAAAATGCAGTAAATGTTGTATACAGTTTACTGAATTTAGTAATGCCTTGCTATTGAATTATTATTTTTGTTTAACAATGCAATAAATCTTGTATATAGTTCACAAAATTTAATGTATTTTACTTTTCAACAATTGTGAATGTTGAATTTTATTTTCTATTCATATTACATTTTATGTTAATAGTGTATTTAAATAGCTATATTTAGAACAATAGTAAAATATATAAATTATAAAATATACCAACTGATTACTAACTGATTATTCGAGAAAAAATACCACATACCAAATGATTATTCAGGAAAAAAAATACCAACTGATGTTGTATTCGGTTGCTAAATTACCAACCGAATAATCGTAGCAACTACTAACCGAATTAAAATCGGTTGGCAATGGATTACCGACGAGCATTTTAACAACCAAATTTTCGTTTGGTATATTTTTAGTTTCTTGTAATGATGGAAAATATTAAGAGTAATGCATGCATGAACATTTTCTACACAAAGAGATATTGTTATAGCATCAATAGAACTACATATATTTTCGAAGAAAAGTTTCTATTGATCCGGCATTTATTCAATTCAATAATAATCCTAATTTTGTGTCACTTGATTCATTTAGCAATATAAATAATACCCAATCGGAGGAAACACTATCAGAAAATGGAGCAGTTCATATGAATGTTGTTCGTGATTAAATTGCTCTAAGTTTAATGGTAAAAAAGACAAATAAAAAAAGTGAATTTTGTAGGATCGTTTCAACTTTTATATTTATTAGTCATACAAAAATAAATTAATTTTTTATTGATGATTTTTATTTAATCATTTAATTTTTATTTTCACAATATTATAATTTTAATTAATATTTAATATATATTAATTATTTAATATATTAATTTAAATTTATTAAATACCCTTATTAGTCATTTTACATATTAACAACAGCAGCTACCTATAAATTTACCAAACATCTAGTCCCTTCAGCTATCAGATATCCGTAACAGCTATCAGCTGTCTAAAACAGCTAAACCAAACGGGCCCTTACATGCCACCAGCTTTCTCCGAATGTTGAAGCTTAACCAGGTGGCTCCAGTTCTCGGATTGGATTTTTGTCAATCACAATGTCTAAGAGTAAGCAAATAATTTGAGTTATTGGGGTAGATCGGGTAATTCGGTTCTGTCAAAAAATATTAAGCAGATAATTTGGTTAAAAGTTATAAAAATTTAGGATAATTCGGTTAAATTCGGGTAAAATGAATATTTGCCAAATTAGCCTAATTACCCGAAATATAAAACTCTGCCGTTTTGACATAAATATATAATTCTAATTTCTCTAACTCTCTCTCTTAGAGGTGAGTAAATAATTCGGGTAAATCAAAAAATCCGATTCGGCCAATCGGGTAATTCGAAAATTATTTTTTAATTTAGTTAATCAGGTAAATGTTAAATTCGGGTACAGGAAAAAAAATTTATATTTTATAATCTAGTCAAGATTTTTCTAAAAATTAACAATGATCACTATTAACAATGTCAACCAATATATGGCTCAATTAATGAAACCTATTGAATATATTTAATTATTAAAATTTAATACCTATTAGATGTGATCTAAATATGGAGTACTGAAGAGTTAAAAAATTCAATTTTAACTATACTTTAATTGTTCTAATGGAACCAACCGTCTACTTTTGTGCACCCTAGCGGTAAATACTCCACCGTCCCCTTTACTCAAAAAAAAAAAGGTATAATCTTTATTATCTTGAAATAAAATCGTTCAATTCAAAAATAAAAATAATGGATCACTTTAAATCATTTAGGATCGATACTATGCTACATTATTGTATTTAAACACGCCTGAACCCAGATCCTTTATTCCCTATTAGTAAAATTCATCTGCTACATTGGCCTCCGATTCTATTTCTATTCTCTTGGTCGCTCTCATTCCCTGCCACTTCGTTGACTCTGAATTATTTTGATAAACGTCTCCGGCGTCAAATCAGGAGTCCTTAATATCAGCCTAGACAGTACCCATGGTCGCATCGCATCCTCCCTATCCCTGGCTCCAGGGTAAAAAAATTCCCAACCGTTTTGCTTCAGCAAGGAATACTTCCTTGCGAACTTGACCAACAGAAATCCTTGCCTCGACTTTTTCTTCCATGAGGTGCTCGGTACGCCGACAAAGTCACTGACAAAACGGCTTGTCGTAGCTTGGGTTTATGATCCGTTAACAACGTTGAACCTCGTTTGTTATCTGAGAGGAGTTAGAGGCACAGGGAAGTCTGATAAGCAGAGGTTTTGCATTGCTGCTTTACGGTTACAGTAGTAAGGTCCCTTCTTTCGCCATGAAAAAATTACAAAGAGTATTTCTTTAGGCATGAATGAATGGCCTGTAAATGAGCCGAGCCGTGAGTGGCTCAGAGCTCGGCTCCATTATAGCTCGTTGGAAAATTAAACAAGTCAAACCGAGCTCGAGTTGAAATTTCAAACTTCTTTAATTTTATTTTTACCTAAAACATGTATAAAATCAATAATTTTAGTTGAGAATTTAAATTTATTATAATGTAATGATTAATTAATATTTTAATATTAACTTTTATCTAATTATTCACTATATATAATTTTTTATTTCTCATTTAAGATTTTATAAAAAATGAGCCGTTTGTGAGCTATTCAATAAAAATTTGTTCGATATTGACTCGAAAAATAGTTTGAGTTTGGTAGTACTCCACTCGGCTCGACTTATTTACAACTCTGCATACCTAGAGTGAGCGGTTTAACTCTTAGATTTGTTCATTCTACATTTATTTGGTACATGAATTTGCTGGTTCCAAATGCAAGTGGTCCTGGAATCTCTTGAATAGCCCATGAGCCTCAACTTGTCCAGACGAATATGAAAGCAAAACCCATGGACGCTAATTTATAAGGCCCAATGCATCATGGTAAGACACCCAGATTGTCTTATCTTGAAAATTTTTTAGGGATAGCCACATATATATATATTTATATATTCCTAAAAATAAAATTAATTTGAAAAAGAGTGTTATTGTGTAAAATAATGTAGAAAATAGTAATTTATAGTAAAAAAAATACTTGATAAATTTATTAAATCAAAATGAATATAAGAAAAAAAAAGACCACTCACAGCACATTAGCATGACATAAACGCGCTGCGAATAATGTACAGTTTTTTGTTTTGTAACAGTGTACAATTTTTATATAACTAGTATACAATTAGTGTACAACTTTTATACAACTAGTATACACATTTTGTACCTATTTTATACATATGTTTTTATAATTCCAAATATAAAAAAATTTTCATATTATTAGAGACACTAAAATCAACACTTCTTTGTTGAGGTTGCAAATCAACACATAGCCTATGAAAAAAAATATAAATTATATTAAGCCAATGTATAAAACAGATAAAAAATATAAAATATGATCAATAATTAAAAAAAATTAGCCTCAAATTGAAAATTAAAGAAACAAAAAGTAAGTTAATAATTCTAGTTAAGAATATAATCAAAATCTAATTATGAATATTCAATAACAGTACAACAATTGTTTATATATTTTAATGAAAAAGAATAAGAAAAAACAAACATAATAATAAATAAATATATATATATATATATATATATATATATATATATATATATATATTCAACAACAGTACAACATATTTCAAACAAAAAAAAAACAGAAAATTAAGCACAGGAAAAAAAATCAAAATATTTAACAATAGTTATGCAACATACTTTCAAAAAAATAAAAATAAAAAATAATTAAAAAATAGAAATATATTCACCAATAGTACAACTATGTAACATGTTTTTCCCCAAAAAAAAATATATAGTTGAAAAACAGAAAAATATTCAACAACAGTAACAACTGTCCAATATGTTTTCACTAAAAAGAAAAAGAAAAATAAAAATAATAGAAAAATAGAATGGTTAACAATAGAACAACAAAATGTACAATATGTATTTAAAAAATAATAATAAAACATAAAAGAAAAACATAAAAAATTTAATAAAAATACAACAACTTCAACATATTTCAAACAAAAACAAAAAATAAAAATCGAAAAAAAAAAAGCCAAAGGAGTTTATTTAAAAATTCACAAATTTATTTTCTTCTTTCCAACCATCCTCTTCATACAAAGTTCTAGCTTCTTCTATTTTCCACTTGTTGGATATATGTCATTATAAAGTGATTTATAGTCAATTTTAAACGTAATAATTTATAGAAAAAATTGTGATTTGAATAATATAAAATGTGTCATTATATTCTAAACAATAAGAGTTTTCCGATAGTATATTATATACTCAAAACAGATTAAAAGTGATTGAAAAATTGAAGCTCAAAGTGAGCTCGAGACAAAAAATTAAATGGGTCAAATCCCACATTACTTAGGAATCAAATGGTGGAGTAGTTTCTAAAGAATGACATTTTCATAAAGTAGCAAATTATAAACTCAGATACTCTCTTGGAAGCACAGGGGCCAGTGGGTGTAAATTCGAGGTCAATCCAGCATCACCAATGCGTACCCGCAGATGCTTTCTTGCGAGCACAGGGGCGCAAGAGGTGTAAATTCGAGGTCGATCCAGCAACACGAATGCCAGACTGTTTTAATTCATATTAAAACTCTGTTTTAATTTGTATTAATGTTGGTTTTAATTCGTATTAATGTTGTTTTAACTTCAGAATTGAAATAGTAGCAGTTTCTACAGTTTCAATACTTATTCCTCTTTGATGACAAATTAATCATACCATTTATGCTCGTTAAGTCCCTTGCTCCCCAGCCTACCTATAAAAGCAACAGTTTTTTACTCTGTTTTGGTACTATAATGAAAACTCTACAAAAAATTTTGTTGTTCTTCTTTCTCTTTCCCTAAGGCATGGCTGCTAGTTCTTCCTCTAGGTTCCAGTGATAAATTCTGCTCACGGTTGGGTTGGAGACAGTTATCTATTACGTACAAATATCGTCTTAAGAAGACTGTTCATACAGGTCTCGGCTCTTCTATTTTACCTCTTTGTTGTTAGGGTTTAATCTCAGTTTACATACAGTTTACATCTTATTCTTTTCGTTTGTATTCTGTAATTTATGTTCTTGTCTTTTTCTAATTATTTATTTACTCTAAAACTAATGTGTCACACCACTAACCAAACAGAGCAATTATGTTCAATCTCTGACAACTAACAACACAAAATAAAGCCTAAAGAAATCAAAATATATACCAATACATAACTCAAAATAGATACAACAAGTACCTTATTTTAACATGACAGAAAATATCATATATTCACAAATCTTGAAATATAGCAAAAGTCTAACTTCCAGTTCATGAAAAATTAAACAAAATTCAAAGTCATAGATGGTAAAAAATCCAAAATATAATATGTTATCATAATAATAGAACAAATGAGGTTGCAAAAGCAATTCCTCATTTTACAAGTTGAGGGAATATGATAACATATTGACTTGCCTCCATCAGTTGCCATTAAACAAAAGCAATCTCTTCCTTTCAAATACAATAATCAAATTATACCAAAAAACAATTGGTACTAACATCAAAGCCACTAAAAAGTAAAGACATTTTATTAAGCTTACCAGTAATTCATGCCTGAAAAATTCATGTTATCTATTATATAAAAAATAAAATAAAATAAAGAAATTTTCATCATTACACAGAAAAATTCCAGCTTCAAGAATAATAATAAGAGACCAATCAAGCTTCTAAACCAATATACTTGCTATTGCCATAATCAAATACTAAATAATGCTAAAAAAGACACATAAAATTAGTACCTGATAAGATACTAAACACAAATAATCAAAAGCAAATCATATCGAAAATGGAAGAGAACTGGATCGGCAAAGCTTCTAAGCTGCTTCTACACGAAGAATGATGATGAAAATTGGTGTCAAAAGTAAATCGGAAAACTTCAAATAAAAAATCAGAAACTATAAAAAACAAATGGAAAACAAAATGCAAAAAGCCAATCAGAGATGAAAATCAAGAAGAAAATTGAAAATAAAAAACAGAGAAAAACCTAAACTAAAATCAATTTGGAATATAAAATTGATCCAAATACCTAAATGAAGAACTACAAAAACTAACCGAAAACTAAAACGATAGCCAATAGGATGAAGGAGCGCTCAGAAGATTTTGAGATTAGTTCGCGTAAAGTGAAAATAAAATTTACTGTGTTGTTTTTTACTTTTAAATTTATCCGCACTACTCTATTTGCATAAGGATAAAAAAATTTTAACTCATTTTATATATATCCCAATTTTCTAACAGCAGCTTCTAATTTCTACTGTAAAATAGTCCATTTAAGTATCCATCTATCAACTTCCACTATTACATATACATACCTTCTACCCTCCTATTCAAATTCTGGTAGACAAACATGAAACATGAATGAATTTATATAAAACAGGACCCACAATTTCTCTCTAAAGAATATGCTATTTCTATCTAAATAAATATTTATATAAATGATTGCATTAATTGATAGAATCCCCCATCCGCAATCAGATGAAATCAAATATAAGGCTGGGTAATCTCACCGGCTAATTCAAATTTCCAGATTGAGTTTTTTCTTTAGAAATGATTTAAATATCTTGCATGAAATCCATCGTATAAATGACAACGCTTATCAATTAAAATGGTTAATGAACCCAGGTATACATGTTAGAAACATTGAACACAAGGAAAAGCTGATAATGCTTATTCATAAGGTGGCACAGTTAATGATATATGTGTTACTTCTTTTTTTGGATTTAGTGTCAGATTATAAATAAAATTGAAGTCGTTGTCATGAACATGTGTGACCAAGTTCAGCTAACCATTTAGGACCGAAAGTGATATCTTTATCTATCAAATGAAATTCATGATTTGCTACCACATTACATTTCATTATAGCCTCTATTTTTATATTTTTCTAAAGAAATAACCCTTTGAATTGACTGGGGGGAAAAAAAGGCACATTGACCACTAACTTTTTCAATTTTGGATTGTTTAACAAATATAAGAACAATCAAAATTCACGTGACATATAATAGCTTAGTCTAAAGAATTACGAATATTAATATGACTAATCTGTTTTAATTTTTATGCAAAACAAGATTTAGAAAAAATAACATAAATTTTTAAAAAAAATGTGCTCACATAATAGTAGTAGGAAGGTAATAATGTAATCTTGATTACCAGGTTTTTTTTTTTTTTACAACAATACATGCACGCACACACCACACTCATGCATCCAAGGGAGAAATGGTTCTTTGTTGCATTTGATGGGCTCAAATCCGAGTCTTCACGCCTCCACACATTGACGAAGAAAAAAATTTAAATATGGCAGGCTCAAATTTAAATATAAATTTCAGAAAAAAATATAGAAGAAGAAGAAGAAGAAGAAGTATACGGTAACATGAATTCCGTTCTCCAAATTGATGACAATTTTCGTTTAGTAAAAGGCGCTAATTTGCTAGAATTGCTTTAAAATTCAACAATTTTCATTCATAAACTAAACAAACAATTAAAGAAATAAAAGGAAGATAAAATAAAAAAGCCAAAACCCGGAAAAATGATTCACCTTGAAGCAAAAATTGCAGGTAGCATTCCCATTTCACTCATACTAACAAGTTGAACATGTATCAAGTGCTGGAGGAGACGACAAGAAAATAGACCGCCGCCGCGCATCTCCTCCAACTACGACCGACTAGCAAATAAAGTGTACTGGTCTACAGCCTTCGCATCGCCGAGTCTTCCAGTAATTTCAAAATTATCGTACGGCATCCAGAAGGAAGTGAAATCTCGAATCCTAGATTAGAACCGTTGCGCTAGAAATTGCTCTTTCCATCGGAAAAAGAAAAACAGAAATCAATTCAATCCTCGGTTTCTCGACGATTTCTATCGATTCTAAGTCCGCCAGTGAGCTTTATGTCGTCTTTCAAAAGCTATTCTGACTAGTTGCAACCAAGTTACACCGGAGAAGAAATGGTTCTGTACTTGCGGAACCTATTTCGTATGGTTTCTTCGTTTTTTGGGCTGTGTCAAGGGTATGCGAGGTGATTCAAGGCTACTGTAGTGGAGCTAAGATGATTCCAGCTAGTTTCAAGCCGGAATACATGAATAATTTTGTCATTCCGATGAATTTTCTATTTGAATAGTCGCCGAAAAATTGATTTCACCCGAATTGGTGGAGGAGATTGGCTAGAAAAACATGCAGCCTACCAGAAAATTTTTGTATACCCATCAGATACTCTATGTATATTTATACCAAAAAAACTAGTCCTTTTTACTATTTGTTTCCATTTGATTGTCTATTATTTTACTCTATATGGCTCTTTGGCTAAGTTTTTTAATTTTTTAGGACGTTTTTGAAACAACCGGAAAAATGTTTTTGCCCCCCAATTCTATAATTTCGAACTCTACGATTGTAAAATAAGGCTTAAATATTTTGAGTACTCTTAGAATATTATCCTATTGGTAATTTAATGAGTTTTAATATAGAAGGTGTCATTCCTAATTCTACCACCCTAAGCAAGTTTTGTTTCTTTCACTAATTAATGTTCTTTCGTCCATTTGTTTAGCAACAAAAGAGACAAAAGGATACTAACATGAAAAATTAGTCCTGGACTTCTAGATCGTCAAACTTCACAAATATTTTGCCTTCCCAACTTTTATAAGCAACCCCACAAAGAGAGAAATATCAGAGAGTAAGTGATTGAAAAGGATAGTACTACAAGATATATCCACTAATTAATTCTGAAACTAAATTATTTAATTTATATGTTAATATTATTGAGCTAATTTACATCATATAAAATAATTAAGTATATAAAAATTATTATAATTAAATATTATAAATACTAAATTATATATTATACAGTTAACATTAACTTTGTACAATAAACAATAATGATAATGTAATTTTTATATATATTATTAATTTATATATTAAATACTAATACTTATATATTAAAATAAATTTATATATATAATAAACACTAAAATTTTCCAAAAAAAAAATATTTATGAGTCAACTCCAGTAAAAAGATAAGTATTGTTTATTTTTAACTCAAGTCTTAAATTCGAAATTTGGGTTAAAATTCTAGTACCCAGAAATCCATTTTGGAAACTAGAGGTTGTAAGAGTAGATTAGCAAAAAAATTTGAGAATCTCAAACAAATTTTTCCAAAATAATAATTTAAAAACCGGTTATATTACAATTTGACAACAATTTCCAAATTTGTTAGGCATCACTAGTGAACACCCATTAATACAAGTTAATATTGACCGCTATTAATTAAGTAGCCCTAACTAATTAACCAAATAATATTGAAAGAGTTGTGAAGTCTCAGCTCAGCTGGCATTCCAAATCCAAACACTAGCAGAATATTCTTTTGGACCCAAACAGTGTTTTTCAAATTGATAATGAGGCAATACCCAATTTTGAAATATTTCATTTTTGTCCCCTATTTTGGGATTTTCCTTCTTTATTAAGTTTTAATTAATATCTCATTTATTTCAGAACTCTATTTTTTTTTCTTTCTTATTTATAGAAGAAATTCATTTAATTAATATAATTGTTTTTCTTTTGCTTATTGTTGATTTGTTCATTATATATGTAATTCTTGTTCTAGTTAATTCTAAAGCCTTCTTAATTTCAAATTTCTTTTTCAGATTATTCCCTTCTTTCTGGCTATCTGTTATAGTGGTCTGATGACCAGAGAGTAAAGTATTGTTTGTTTCCTGAGAATTAACAATTTTCTTACATATTATGTATTAATTTAACATGTGCACATTGATTTTTCAAGAGTTTCTTATAAATTGTTTTGAAATGTATAAAGGTTGGTACTAGGTAGCACATTGGATAGGATTTTTTTTTTTTTAAACAATAAGGATAATACTAACTGAAAATAATATTATATGTTTAGAAAGTTGGAAAAGTTCCCTTTCGAATCCAAGTAGCAGAGTTAAAAAAAATACGAATAAATAATAGAAGTTTCTACTTAGCTTGCTTGTCAAATACGAAGTCTTCACTTTCTATTGTTGAAAAGATTCTATAAAACTTATTGATTTCTTAAAAACTGCTAATTGAGTGCTTTGGCTAACTTACAGGTAGATTATTACAATGTTGAATATAAAATTTTTAACTCTTGCTACAAGTTGGGTGGATTATCTTTGTGAAAGCTTGAATTTGTCAGTTTGAAGCAAATTATACACACAGCTATCACCCTGTAATTCCACCATGATGATCTAGATTTGTTACAATGGACCAAGCTAATAAAATAAAATGATAAAAGTGAATTTTAAATATAAAAAAGATATTCATGACTTTCGGTGGGAAAAAAAAAAGGAGTTTTAGAAAAACAGTCTCAACAATGGAAATAATTAGGAAAAAAAAGCCGTCTTGTCCAAAAAATTGTCAAAAATGGCAAATTAAAATAAAAAATGAACACTTGATTAATGTATTTTCTAAAAAGGATACTTGGTTAATTTATTTAACAAAAAATTGACATAAATAAAAAAAAAAGAAATATACAACTATTTTGTATTTTTTATAAAATTATTATACTGTTTTGCATAAGCATAAAAAAAATTTCAGACTTATTGTACAGTTTTTGTACTATATTATATAGGTGTTGTACAACTACTGTATTATTGTACAGGTTTTGTATAACTACTATACAGTGATCTTTTTTTTTTTTTTAACAAAATGTCCAAAAATGCTTTTAAAATTTAATGAGAATGTTTTTTCTTTTCAGTCCGTTTTTTATATATAAAAAAAAAAGTGAGACCGGATTTATATATATAAAAAAAAAGAATAAGGTTGGAAAAAAGAAAAAATTTGATTGGTTTGGTCAATAAGATCTCCTCATAAACTCGGTATAAGTAAGTATTTTCCAACATAGTTTACTACTTATAACATCTTATGAGTAATGATACAAGTTAAGAAAAATTTAAAAGTAACACAAGTTAAAAAAAATTGAACACAAAAACTTCTATTCCGTCACTAATTCTTGTTCTATATTAGTATTTTGTTTATAATTTTTGAAAACGAGACTATATAATTTCTAAAATGCGTCTTGTTGATATATGTAGTCCTTCAGTCCATTGTTTGTTTAGCCAGAATTTCACAGATTAATTTTTTTTTAAAAGAAAGATGAATATAAATTAATAGCTTCATATAAAAATTAGGAAAGAATTTGTATTTTTAATAAATAAATTGAATTATGTCATTTCATTTAAAAATTACTTTACTATTTTTGTTTTTAATAAATAAATTGAATTATGTCATTTCATTTAAAAATTACTTTATTCTTTTTGTTTTATTAGCTTGATTAATGGCGGACTCAGAAAATATATACAGGATAGACGAAATTAAATTAATATAATAACTAAAAAAATATATTGATAAATTTTGAGCATTCACTCAATACTGCAATTCCAGAAGTTCTATCACAAATTTTAAATTAGCTAAAGTAAACCCTAACCGCAATTAAGTTACCTAATTGATGCAATGCAAAACCAAACTCCGAGTCAAATGAATTTCCTGCCAGTGAGCAAAGGAGCTTATAAGAAGACCAAAATCGTTAAATGCGGCGGTATAAACAGAAATCCACAGCGGAATATGGGTTAAAATCAACGAAGAGCTTTAATACAATACAATAAAATTTTGTCTTTTTCATATTCAGGGTGGACTCAAGTCTATAACTGACAAAACTTAGTTCATTGGATTAGGTCTAGATAAGCAATTTTTTCTATTAAAATATACTAAGAAATGGATAAAAAGATGTATTATTTTAACTAAAACATTTCAAGGACTAAATAATTTATTTCAAATGATAAAAATAATAATAATATCATATATGAGGTATAAAAAAAATAGTAATTTCACCATTTATATTAATATTATAATATCTTAGCTTTTTTTTTTTAACAAATATAATATCTTAGCATTTAATACTAAAAAGTTATTAATATTATATTTGTTCTGTAACATTTTCATAAGCATGTGAAAAAGGGGGAGAGATCTCATACTAAATTTGTGTGCAACTGAGAAGGGGGCTACATTTTTATGTAGCTTATATGATTATTTCAATTTGTTAAAAAACCCGAATGCATGGAAAAAAAAAAAACTAATACAAATTCGCTATTTTAATATAAGATAAATTATCCAAAAATTGGAGTAATCGAATTCCAATCTTTTACTTAGAGCCGGCTCATAACATGAGCAATTCGGCCTAATAATTTAAGGGCCCAAGCCTATGCAAGCCCTTTTTTAAAAAGAATTTTAGTCAAAAAAATGATGGTTGCTGGGTGATTAACAGTCTGACAGAAGAGGAAGCAGGAACACGAGCTCGTGAAGCTACAGGCACAAAAACCATTAGTAAAGAAGGGAAAAATTAGGAAAGTATGACTACTGTTTTCTTTCATGCAAGGAGGACTATTTTTTTCAAGTGAATACCCAGCTACTGTAATTTAGAGATTGTTTCAAGAATTTTATAATTTCGGTTTTTTTTTCTTTTAATAAAAAGAACATATAATTTTAACAAATTGTGAATCATTTTCTAGCTTCTAATGAATTTTTTT
>CATIWJ010440281.1:0-19805 GCA_949640765.1 Croton laevigatus | reverse complement strand
AAGACATGGATTTCATGGTTCTAGAAAAAGGTTGAAGAAAGAAAAATATCAAAACAGTCCATCCATTTTTAAGTTTTTTTTAAAGGGGTCTGTAAAATTACATTTTAATCATTTTACCGTTATTTTAACAGAAAAAATAGACAAAATGGTATATTTGTCCAACGGAATTAAAATGCAGGGAGATTTTTGTCCCAAAAAAAAATAAACAGAGAAAAAAATGTAGAATATGCAAAAATTCAGGGAGATTTTTATAAATATCCCTAAATTTAATTTTGATTTGGAAGGGATATTGGTAATCATGTCAAATAATTGAGCAGAAAGTGGGTGGAGAAAATTCATGAAGGTAGTGAGATTTAATACTACAGATAATTTCACACTTTCATAATCTATAAATCATTGATGTGAAATGTGTTGAGGAAATTATAAACATGACAAGAAAGTTGTAAATGTGATTAGTTAGTAGAGAGTAAGTGGACTGACCATGACCATCAACAATTTAATGAATAGTAAGAAAAGATGATAGAATGTCATCAAAGTGATAGGTTATAGGTAACCATAGCTAGGCCAAATTTGAAATGGATAATATTTATATTATTAATCAACATGAAGAACATAGGATTTTACTTGTTAAAAAAGGTTAGATTGTTTATCCATTATCCTTAAAGAAATTAAGGCCTCATTTATTAAAAAAAAATAGTTTGGTAACTATAAAAAAAACACATAATTCTATTTTCTTTATCATAAAGAGTCTACTTTTGTATTTTTATTTAATCTTATGCGCTCGAGCTCCGCTTGGATTCATCTCAATAAATTCAAATGTACTGTATTTGAGTTCGGGCTCGGCAAGTTAAAATGAAATTATTTTTTGTATTAAATATTTATAAATAAAATCAAGCTCGCTAAGTCAAGCTTGTGAACAATTTCAATAAGACAGTTCTTGAGCAAGCTCGCGAGTTTGTGAATAACGTCAAACTCGACTTATTTATATTTGGAGCCGAATTCGAAAAAGTTTTATCGAGTCAAATTTCGAATAGCTCACAAGCAGCTCGAGTCATTTATAGTCCTCTATCTTATCCTCACACACTAAATACATGTTGAAAAGAATTTCTCAAAAAATCTCTTATTTTTATGATGGCTCCCATACTAAAAAAAAAAAAAGTTGAACTACTCCTATTATTTATAGTACCCAATTACTTATCCTCACATGCTACCCGAGTATGTAGTTTCATGTGTTTTATACCTTTGTTGAATACCATATGTTAAGAAATCGAAGTGAAACAGCTTTTGAATTTTTTATTTTCATTTATTAAAGTTGAGTACAAAATTAATTTGGACAAACAGAGCTCTTTATACACTGAAATAACAAATTGATGCTAATTATTTGAATAAAAACTCCAAAGAATGACCGAATTTCTGAATTAATTTCTAATTTTAATTTTTATATTTGCAAGTTGGAATTTTCTCAATACATATTTTTTTTTAACATTTGACTTTTGGAGAGGAATTAAATTTGAATTCTTTTCTTTAAAAAAAATTGAAATTTATATTTCTTTGAGTTTAAAGAAAATGTCTTATTTTTATTTTTCTTTTTACCCGAATTGGTTCAAAAAGTAAGCAGTTTGAATTTGTTTAAATTAATTTCAGTTTCAAACTTAATGTTATATACAATTATTCTATTAAAGACTAATCCATCACTTATAGTTACGTGCTGATCGGAATGGATGGATCTTAAAAAAAAAAAAATTGTCTGATAGGCTTGGCAGGTGGGACCTCTAAACATGTATATATAAAATTCTTATATATATATATATATATATATATATATATATATATATATATATATATATATTTAAAACAAAGATATCCTAATCCACCGGTGCTACACTAAAAAGCTTATTAAAAAATAAGTGCTTCCTACACAAATTATCACCAGAATGAAACACTCCACCTGCTTATATCAAATTTCTTTATTTGTAATTTAATATCTATAATTATTTCACCGGAATTTTTTGAAATGGATGTTACAATTGAATCTGAAAGTCACCAATATTAAATATTACAAAACATAATCACATCAATATTAAACTAGTAAGTCAGATGCTCATAAAAGAAAAACAAATAAATTGGATTGAAAGCTAAAAGTTGAAAATAATTGAGAATTTATGAAGTGTAAATTAATAAATACTTGACATAATAATACGCAGCAGGAGTACTATTGAGCTGAGAAATCATAAAACAAAAGAAAAAAAAGGTAGCCTAAAAGGAAAAGTGGGGGAAAAAAAAAAGAAAGAGAAAATCAACAAGGAAATCATGAAACAGAGCACAGTACAGAGCAGTGCCCACTGACCACAGCACAGCAAAAACAAAGAAAGAAAGAAAGCAGACCTTATCTTCAACAGCTGACCTGAGTGAGCCTGAAAGAAAACTGAAAACAAAAATGTGGTAGTATTTTTTTCTGGGGTAGTGTCTGCTATAATTGTCCCCTTTGAAAACATGCTTTTCGAATACCAATAACTGATTTTGTTTGTTTTCTGAGACATTGTTATTACACTAAGGGAACACTCTCTGTCTCTCATTCTACCTTATCTCCTGTCTTTCCTATTCCTAATTTCTTCATTTTGGAAATAAATAAAATTTATATTTCTTTGTCGTTTTGACCCTTTCTTCTTACATGAATTTCAGCTGATCTCCATGCCCTGGAAAAGGATATTTATATGGGTCCACCTCACTCCCTTGTAATAATCTTCTATTAACTGACGATAATTCCTCATCTTAAAATGATTTATTATCCTTCATTAATATATGCTCAGGAATATTATAAAACAATTCAGTGATAATTGTGAAATACTACTAAAAGATATTGGGTCAAACACGAAATATCCCACAACATGATAAAACAAACAAGATTAAACAGAGCAGTTCATTGAGCTGAAATGAAAATGGGAAAAATGAAAAATGAGGTTATTTTCCCTTTTGGGAAACTATTAAAGGACATAAAACTGAAGTTGTATAGATAATTAATAATAATTCAAGCCAACCTTATGAATATGAATTTCAAAATCATTAGTATATAACGTATGTATGATTCTTGTGAGATGAGATGTCAATTTAATAAAGTCTCATCAACCATTTTCAGTTGAATATATATTTTGGGTTATCAACTTCTCAATTAGATTGAAATTTTGGGCATCTTAATGACATTAAACGGTTCTTAGTTTATTTGTTATATAAGTGCATATATATATATATAAGTTTAAGCCCACTTGCATAATTCAAAGGCTAGCCTGTTAATTAATTATTTGGCTACATGTCACTTGAAAAAAAGGTTCCAACCTTTAAGTATTGTTCTTAGACTAAATCACTAATGGCATAAAGTTGGTGTGCTTTTTTATCTAGAAAATAATATAGGAAAGAAAAGTGGTTAGCTTTCTTCAAGCTTGGTTTGCCGTTTTGGTTCATAATCCCATGCGGGCAGGAATCCTGGCTTGAATTAAGAATCAATTTCCTATAAAATGTCATCACCTTTGCACCAATAATAATAATATAAGAAAATGGAGAAGCTTTCCTTGGAACAGGAATTGTTTTTGTACATTGCTAATTCAAGTATCTAAGCATATTAAACAAAGGCTAAAAATTTCAAGAAAGTAGAAAAAAAAAAAGGTGAAAAAAAGAACATTAAAATTAAACATGGGTTAACCTAAAAAAAAGGGGGTCCATAGCATTTCCCTGAATTTGATTATCATAAGTCATAGATAGATGATTTGAAATTCTAATTGCTCCACTGCTTGTGGCCAGGAACCCATTTTGGACACTTGGGACTAAAGTAACTTGACACGACCCTAGCGTTCAAAAGCTCCACAATAGGTGCAAATTTAACACACCTTGGAGTCTTGTACTGGTTTATTGATGCACCTAAGCTGATGGCATAGTCCATTAACTTATCGAAAGTACCTGCCTCTACTATCTTTATCTCAAGTGGCCCTATTGATTTGTCCGACACACGCCCTTGCCTATATACACTGTTCAGCGACTCTTCTATGCTCAAGCAACAGTCCTCAAATATTGATGGTGGAATTGGGGTTGACCCTTTCAAGCTCAGCTCCCAAAACAGCACATAATGCCCTGGAATGCTTGCTGTGTCTGCGTAGCTAGTGTATTCAGCTAAACTTGCATCAAATGGGACCAAATGGTTCACTGCATTTTTCACTGCATTTTGCAGCTCAACCTCATCAGTTTTGTCTGAATCAATACTCAAAACCACATTCTTCCTGCATATGAAGTTGAACTGTGGTGCTTTGTTCTTGAACCCAACCACCCTCAGCACGTCACCTACTCTGTAGCGGTAAAGTCCTGCAATACAATACAACACAACAAAACAAATTAGCCCACAGTAAGCAATAATTAAACAAGAGTAATCAATCAAAACATTTTGGGTTAAATTAATTTAATTTACCAGCATATGTGGTGACAACAAGCTCATATTCTTGGCCAAGTTTGACATCAACAAGATCAACCAATTCTTGCTTCTCCTTCTCATTGAGTGATTTGGGCATGGAAATGGAATTGCTGACTCCATTGTTTCTGTGGACTGGCAAGAATTCAAAATAGGCCATAGTTGGGATAAGGGTATAAGAGACTTCACTTGGCTTGCAAAGAGGGTTGAGATTGACACCGAAGTAGCATTCGGAAGAAGCATACATAGTGCAGACCAAAGGCAAGCCATTGCTATAGTAATCGAGAGTTGGAATATATTGTGACATGGTACCTGTCACAATAACATCCACATATTTTGTGTTTGGCCAAATCCTGGTTATAATTCCTTGCCAAGAATCTTGGCTGCATTCGGCTTCAAGAAAATCAGCAAGTTTTGGGTCGGGTTTCAGGATTTTCATAACTGCTTCTCGGACCGAAGCATCAGTGATTTGGGAGTTGATTGTTCCAGTTCTAATATCATGGCACAGAAGCTGCCAGTGTTTTTCGAGAAAGCGAATGGCCCGAATGAAGCCGGAGGCAAAAACAGCTCCAACTCGAAGGACTTCATTTCTCTGGCAAAGGCCACAGAGCATTTGGGAATACATTGACTGGTAGGAATCAGGGCAGAGAATGGTTTCATTTGGGCTGGTGTAATCAGTGTAAGGGTCAAAAGGCCTGTCTTTAAAATGGGAGCTTTTGTAATAGCTAGTGAGAACAGGTCTTGCAGCAAGACCACCAGGAGTTTTCGCCTCAGATTTTATGAACAAAAAGTACATTCCTTTTCCTTTTTCAAGGCCAGGAACAAATTGGTTCATAACAGGCATCAATAGGCTATAAAGCGATGATCTTCTTCCTAATTCCTCTTCAATTGTTGGCATCAACTTTCTTTCTCCTCCTGATGTACCTGAACTGCAAATTCAATAACCAAACCCATTAACCCAAAATATCCAAAGATTAAATAAAAAAAAAGATACATTTTTATAAAAAGTCATGAACAGAACACTAAACACCCCACTTTTAAAAGTCTTTAGACCAAAATAGGTGGAAAGAAAACCACTTAAAACAACCGGTGGTTTAAAAATTCTAACTATTCATAATTATAAAAGCTCTATTTTTTAAACAAAAAAAACTTGAAATTCATGAGCCTTTGACAGCAAATCATCGAAAGTGAAAAAGAAAAAGCAAGACAAACCTTGTCAAGAACTCAGAAATGGGCTTAGAACAGAGGATTGGAGAGGTATCACCATTGGCAATACGGTTAATATCAGATTGGATATCCTCATAAGAAATCACGGGCATGATTTTTTTGAAGGTTTCACGGTCAATACGACCGTTAAGACTATGCCTCTGCAAATACTCAACATGAGCATTGCGACTGAGGATTTCTTCCAAAAGTTTGTTTTGAACAACATCAGCGTTGGAAGTAACATCTTCAATGAACTCAAGTTTTTTCTTATTTTTCTCCGCAAGATTGATCAATGTATTCTTGGGTGCTTCAGGCATGGCTGCCTTCTTACTTTTGTTGAAAACAATTGTATTTTGAAAGAAAGAAAGAAAGAGAGGAACAGAGAGACTTTTTGGGTTTGCTTGTGTGAAGAGAAAAAGAAGACAAGTGGGTTTATATAGAGTGGAGATACGAAGAAGGTGGCTAATATATGCCATTTTTTTTTTTTTAAATTTGTTGGGATTAGGAAGTCAAGTTTGGATTCAAAAAAAAAAAAAAGAAAAGATTAGGAAGTCAAGCGTATAAGATGTAAGGGTATGAATGTAAAATACATTTATTGTGTTTTTTCAGAACAATTTGTTTTGTTTTGCTTTGCAAATGAGGTTTTAGTTGCATATTTAATAATTAGGCTGGCTCACACTAACTGCCCCTTTGACAATTTCTTTTGGTTTGCTCTAACTCATCTTTCCGTGCTTTGAATTCATTAGTCTACCTAGTTAGAAATTGAACATTTTTCAAATTTCTGTGTCACACATTTCATAATTGTTCCAATCGAGTGTTCTACTTTCAATTTCTTTGCTTAATCTTGTGTTTAACAATTATATTCATCAATTATTCTAATTCAACAAAGAACCTTTTTTTTAATATATTAATGTAATAAATTATGCAGATTTCATTATAAATTCAAATTTTCAGATGAAATTGGTAAGAAAATTAAATTTTTTCTGGTTAAATCAATTTGATTAAAAATATTTTTTTTCATTTTATGTAGTTTTCGCATCTTTCTAAAAATGGTTGTTTTTTATACATTTTGTTTGCTAATAGTTAGTATATGGGCTTGGAATTATGAGATTTGAACCCACAACCAATGGTTTACCTTAGCTCCTAAACTAAATGATTTATCACTCACTACGAAACAATATTCATTAAATTGGTGTATAATTTTATAATTGATCTGATATAAAGTAAAAAAAACTATTTATAATACGCATCATCCATAATGTTAGTATAATTTATGTCTATTTAAGTATGTGCTCTCTAACATTAAAACTATTTTTTTTTATATAGTTCTAAGTAAAACACTCAAAGAAGTATCATTTTATAAAAAGACAATTCTTTCCATTTTTATTTTTAACGTTTTATAAATAATTATTTTAAAAAAATTAATAGATATTAAACAATTAAACATTGCTCAATACTAATTTTGCTATACAAATCAAATAGATAGCAAGTGCCCGCAAAATTTACTAATTTAAGTAATACATGGAATGAAAATAAGTACTCAACTCGTTCACAAAACCCAATGCGTTCAGTCCTTGTTAGCTCAATTAATGTTAATTGGAGCCATTAATGTCCACTTTGCCATGTTTAAGTGATTAATAAAACTATTTATAAATTGAGTTATGTGTTGGGGGTGATGCTAGATGGGTGAGGTGTGCTTACCGTACAAGAAAAACCGGAAACCGATTAAGATATTCATAATCAAGGCACTCAAACAACACAATACGACCAATATATAACCGGCATTATCCGGTATTGCACCACCTATTAGACCGGCAGTTCCCGGTAGACCCGCAGTAATTTCACCGGTTGCATGCGCGCATGTACTGCGGGTGTCCCACAAAATACCGGCAGTTTTTGTTCGAGGAATACTTGCATTTCCCGGTGACAGAAAACGGCGTTCATCCCCAATTTATCGCGATATTTAAAGTCAAAACTAAAAGAGATGGGATATAATAATAGTATGTGTGTTTGTGTACGGTAAATAATTGGGGATTTCTTGTTGAAGTATCTAAGGGAACTGCCAGCTGGATACCAAACTTAGTAGGCTTACACGTGTACAAATAGGAGTCCATTGCCTTCACGTATTTCAGTTAGTTTTCCCCCTTCTAGTTTCATCGGCAATTAGTCAATTGCTCCACTATATTTCTACGTTCAACAAAAAACGCCATACAATACGAAATTAAACTAGACCTACGGTTAGTTTTCCCCCTTCTAGTTTCATCGGCAATTGGTCAATTAGTTTTCCCCCTTCTAGTTTCATCGGCAATTAGTCAATTGCTCCAATATATTTCTACGTTCAACAAAAAACGCCATACAATACGAAGTTAAACTAGACCGGGGTTAAAGGTCGGCGAGTGTTTGGCAAAAACAAAGGTCGGCGAGCATGTAGGTGTGTCTGTTAGTGTTTTGCATTGGTGTCGTGTCAATTTAATTTGTTAACCTGTTAAATCTAAACTTAGATACAATCCACTAAATTATTGTATCGTGTTAAGACAATTCATTAAAATTTATGTTCATGTCATGTCAACCCTATTAATATGTTAACATTATCGATATTAAAGCTTAAAGATGAAAATGAAGTGGAACGAAGATAAAAAGAAAAAAGATTAAGAAAACAGAAATTTATATTGATTCGGCTCTAACTCTCGTTTAGATTTTTTTTTATTATTCTTTTAAAAATTGGATTCCAGTATCTTCAACAAGATACAATTAGGAGTTTCCAAGCTCACTCCAAAACTTAGTGTTTTCTTGATTAACACTTTCTCCTTAGGTTCACTCACAATTTAAAGAAGAAAAAAAGGATATTATTTTCCAACTTCATTCGATAAAATGCTCATTTATATTCTTCCTCAAGTTCAAGTAGACTTTTCTTTTATGATTTGATTTTAATTATGGCGGTTGTTGAGTAAATGACAAAATGAGAAAAATGAATTACAAATTATTGATTAAAGTATTGTTTGATTCAAAATCAATTTCCATGTAGTTTCTCAAGAAGTTTAATTTTCTTAGGATTATGGAGTGAATTTAAAATACCAACTTTCCCTTTATCTTCTTTAAAATTCCATTTCCCCTTCAAATTTCTCTTCAATATATTTCAACTTCTATGGAAGCAAGCTACTTCCATGGAAGTCCAACTTTTCGTCCAAAATTATATATATATATATATATATCAATTAGCCTAATAGCACCCTCAAGTTAGACCGGAGTGTATATATTATGCATTCCTAACTTGGATAACAAAGAGTGAAAAGAACCAACTGGATGTAATTTGGTGAATAAATATGCAAGTTGTTTTGATGAAGATATTGGAAGTAGTTTTAGGATCCTTATAGTAAGCTTCTCTCTCACAATATGACAATTTATCTCTAAGTGCTTGGTCCTTTCATTAAACATAGGTTTGTGTGCAATGTGTAAAGTAGATTGGTTTTCACAGAATAGCAAGGCAGGTTTCAAGTGTTCTACCTTTAAATCCAGTAAGAGATAACACAACCATTGAATTTCACATGTAAGAGTTGACATTGCTCTGTACTCTACTTCTAATGATGATTATCTATGGTATTATGCTTCTTGGCTTTTCATGAGATTGAGGAATCTCTAAGAAAAAAACAGTAACAAATCAATTACAAATTACTAACTAACTCATATAATTCCTAGTATGTCAACTAGCCTAATAGCAGCAATTAAGTTGAGTTGCTTGTGAGCTACTTTAGATTTGATTTTATGAGAGGTTATTTGAAATTAGTTCTAAAAATCTAGATATAAAATTTAATGATACACTCAGTGCAATACACCAAATCAATAGACAATTAGAGAAATAAGTAATTAAGAATGTTTGTGACAATACACTAAACAAAGACAAATCAAAATAGTCTAAAAAATTTAAAATTCGTATACAAGATTTGGTGTATGAGGGCCTGCATTGAGTGTAAGCAAGAACTTTCCGGTTTCGAGTGCATAAATTTGTTTAGATTCAGCTTGTTTAGTAAACTAGCCAAACTTAATCTTAACTAATACTACCTCCGTATTTTATGATTCTTTACATTTTCGTTTTTTGGTGTATTTTTTTGTTCTTTACATTTTCATTTATAGTAAGTTTTGTAATTGTTTATTGTTATTTCTTTATTGGTATTGGTGAAAAAGTAAGTTTTTAGAAGATTAATAATTGTTTATTATTATTTTTGTCTTGGTATTGGTGAAAAACTGATTTGTGTTAGTATTGATGAAAAGTAAATATAAAGAATCATAAAATACAGAAGTAATAAGTTCATAAGCTTTTTGAGTTAGTTTGTGAGTTTTACTTATCAAATTCATTTTCAAAATTAATTAATATATAAATATTAAAGTGACATCAATTAAATTCATGCTCGAAATTAATTAATATATACATATTAAAAAGAAATTAATAACGTGACATTAATTTGACTTATTGAGTCCGAATTCGGTATGTTTAAATTTATCAAAAATTATTCATGCTTGATATTGATTATTTGTAAATAAGCCAACCTCGTTCTTGGTTTTCGAGTTTAGATTTAACTAGATATCTCAAAATTAAATTTAGTTCGACTCGTTTACATATCTACCTTTGATGAGGGTATTTCTTTAAAATAACATATACGATTATTAGATCAATTACAAAAATTAGATCTTTGAGTACATATTGAATAGCAATTTGAATTTTTGAATCTTACAAAATTCAATTAAACTGAAAGGAATAAATTTTTATTTTCTACATTTTACATAATTAACAATTTAATCCCATTTTACTATAATTTGTTTTTAAATCTTTGACTCTCTTTTGGACAGTTAAATACTTATATGTTAATACCCTACAAAGTCACAAAAATACTATGAAATTTTATTGTTTCAGAAAAATGTGGTTTGTGTTAAATTTTTAGTTTTATATTTATTGAATGAAGCAATTTCAAGAGAGGTGGTTGACCATGGAAGTGGCTAGCTGTGCATTCTAAGTGTTTGATAAAATGCTTGACAAAGAAGTAAGGAAGTTCGAAAATGAAAACCATGTCTGGCTCTCAATCACGTGTAGGGGTGTTAAATTGTGAAAATCATAAATTTCAGTTAATTGGAGAAAAATATTTCATTAAAAAAAAATTCATCCAAAGATTTTCTAAAATTCGGTAAATCGTGAAATTTTCGTTAAAAGAAAAATTTTCTCCGAATTAATGTATTAAACGTTTAAGTTAATAACACCAAAATAAACCCTGGTTTCTCCATTTTATTTCTATCTTCTTATATGTTTGTGGAGTTATTTATCAATGGACTTACGCAATAAAATTTGTCGAGATTAGAAGAAATTTTGTGATTTTCTTTTTGCTGTAGTTTTTACTGCATTTTTATGAAATTTTGTTAAAAACTTATAAAATCGTTAAATAAGAAGATTATTTGCTAAATTTGGTAAATTAGAAAATTCGTAAAAATTAATTAATTTGTTAAATCGTTCGGAAAAAAAAAGCTATTTTGTTATATGAAGATTTTTGAAATTTTTTCTCCATTTTAACGAATAAACATCCCTAATCATGTGTTAACCGTTTGTTTTAGTTCCACTCACTATCTTCTCATGAATGAAGGATGCTCGTCCATAAATTGAGTCAGGCCCATCCCCGAGAATTTCCGAAAATTGAGGGGGCCCTGTTCTAATTTTTTTTTATTTGGGGCCCTAAAATAGATATAATTTTTTTTTTCCAAAAAAAGGGCCCTATTACAATAGCATTTTATTCTAAAAAATGTGGGGCTCTGTTTGATTGCTCCATTCGCACACCCTTTAAGACGGCCCTGAATTGAGTTGAAGTGTATCATTAGTTAAACGAAGAGCTTAAAGTTGAAAACTACAACAGTACAAAGAGTAAATAATGTTATTGACCAAGTACCTTGATCTCTACTTAATGGAATGAATTACACTTTAAAAAAAAAAGTGTTGATTTTCACTATATTTCAATTCAAATGTTTGCTAAAAATATTTTTAAAATACAATTTAGTTATTTAAAGTTTTCAATGCATTTAAGATTTAAATTCATTAGCCTCCCTTTTTTCTTTTCTCCTAACGTCTTCCTCTTATAAATTCAAATTTTAAGTTGTCATCGGCTTCTTTAGTCAACAATAGCTTCTCTAAGTATTATTTTATTTATTTTTTTAGCAAATAATCTCAGATCTATCAATTTTTTGGTAGATATAATGCTTTTATATTTTATTTTTATTGTTCTCTTTTTAATAAGAGTTTTATTTTCACTTTTAAGGTGGTTATAAACTCTTCCTGTCACATCCAAAAATTTAAATTAACGATAGTTTGATGGAATCACGGAACATGATTTTTAAATTTTTGGAATTTTTGGGTGAAGTAAATAATAATCGACTAAGTTGGGATTTAATTAGAAATTTTGCAAGGATTCAATTGATAAATAAATTTTTCATTTGGAACTAAAAAAAAAAATGAAATGAAAATAGGAAACAAGCCTAAGGACTGAAGAGGAATTTTCCTTTAGAGAGATTGAAGTGAAATTTTGCAATAAGAACCAAAATAAAAAAAAATAAAAAAAAATGGTGCATGCAAAAATATTACAAGATAGAATATTTTGGTTGCAGGAAGGGAGAATGACTCGTGGCTATAGGCATGGGTTTTGATTTAAAAAAAAAAAAGAAAGTGGAGTGCTTCGTGGCAAAGGGAGAGGGAGCGTGGCACACTTGCTAGAATGAGGTGGCAGCAAAAGGACACAGGAAACAAAAATAAAAATTTAAAGCTCATTTTTTCATGCCATAAACCGAAAATTTTTGAGTAAAAATATTATCTCAATTTTGAATTTCTTGTACTGATAATTTGAGACTTGTGATCTGCTGAGAAGGGTTAAGGGGAGTATTTGAAGGCTGGAATGAATGGTGGTTAATGTTTATAATCGGGAATAAAATGTGAGGAACGAAGGAAGAAATTCAAATTTTGCATGTTTTGTTTTCTCTATTAAATCTAAAAACTAACACCATAGGGAAGTTTCCAGGAACCCTTTGAGTGTATTCAGCGGAAGAAACCGGTCGACCCACTGCTGGAGAGCCAAGATTCGTTCGGATCCTCCGATGAGTATTCAGGTAACCCGAATATTACTAAAGCTGTTTCAAAAAGCTCCGGTTGCCGTCGACTTAATCTGAGGCCAGTTTTAGACCAGCGACGTCCAGAGGTGAAGGTTGGTGTTCATCTCGCCGCCAGTGGTCTCCAGAAGTGTCAACGGGCTTCGTGGGCTTGGGTCTGCAAGAAAACCCGACGAGTGAAGCTGACAGAGGAAGATGACGATCAAAACGCGAAGGGAGGCCGCGTTTTGACTGAAACGCCATCGTTTCAAGGTTAGCTGAACGAAGTCGTTTTGGAAATTGTCAGCAGAAACCCTTTAAGTTACAGGGGCTTCAAAATTTAACCCCAGAAGTTTCCCTCCATTTGCAAGTAAGCCCTTCCGCCTCTGTTTTTAACCCTTGAAGTTTATTTTTCTTTTCAAACAGACCCAACAGAATATATTTTTAATAAATTAAGCTTTATTGTGAGAGATTGAATTATAAGGATCTTAAATTAATATTTATAGGGTATTAAAAATATTTTATGCCTATAATTAGGTACTGGACAGTAGGAAAAGAGGAGGGAATTAAAGATTTTAGCAGATTCGAGTCATTAATCAGGTTTGGTACTATTATTTTTAAAGTATTCAAATTGATTTTGATTTAATTCATTGATTTGCATTTTTAAATTATTTGATTTATATTCAGAATATATGATTTTATTAAATAACTGATTTTATGGAGGACTCGAACGTGTGTTCGAGTTATAAAATAATTTTTGTATGAATTTTTAATACCGAAGAGGTATTCGCAGTCGCGAAATTATCGGCTCGGTAAAAGTAAAATTATATTTAAATGAGATTTCCAATATTATTTTGATTGAATCATGTTTAAGTGAAATTTATTTATTTCTCAATGATTATTATTTTTGAAGCATGAGAATTGAATTTTTTACTATTAAATGCAATTAATTGCGAAATGGAAATTTGAATTGAATGAGAAAGATTGTTGAGAAATTATTATTGTGAGATTAATTGTTTTTATGCTCTACTTGGTTTAATTCACCTAGAGATAAGAATATATCATGACATATGGTTAGAAAAATCATGCGATGAAATTGAATGAAGTATGTGATATGAATTGAGATACGGACGTAGCAGTGATCTACGACTCCTCTAAAGAATTATACATATATTCAATTCGTGAATAGCAGCGATCTATATCCGAATTGAACTATTATTATGAACAATTCGTGAATAACATCGATCTATATCCGAATTGTAATCCTAGTCTTATCTTTGGTGTTTGATAATACCAGTAGAGCGAATAGTAAATTTAAATTATTGAAAAATGATTACTTCTATTGAATTTTTATTTTTGCACCAATTGATTTCATGTTTTAAAGTATGTATAAATTTATTTTTACGAAATGTATAAATTTATTTTTACGAAATGAATTCGTCAACTATTTTTAAAAAGTATTTATTTAAATATAAATGTATATTTGTACCCACTGGGCAATAGGTTGCTCAGCCAGTTATTTTTGTAACTCACATGTCAGTAGACAGAAGATAACAGTTCGTGGCATTCATTGAATATCTACCCAGTACGTATTTCGACATAAGTCCTTCTAAATATTTGGCATGTAATAAAATAAATGCTACTCTAACTATGTCTGTAAGATAATATCTACAATGTCTGTAAAATAAATAAATGTACTTTGATGTAGCTATAAATGGTTGTAGATATTTATGTATGTCTTTATTTAGTAGTTAACGGAATCAAAATGATCGTAGCACCTCGGTCTGTCTTATTTGTAAGTTGGATTTGTAGTATTACACTTCCTTCATGGGAGTTTTGGTCCTCTTTTATAAGAGTTGATTTTCTTTTTGTATAAAAAAGACGTTTTTGTATAAAAGAGACAATGATGAGAAGTTCGTATTTGGTCAAACTTATTTAAAGACCAAAGAAGAGTTCATTTATGCTTTATGAAAACCACTAATTGGAGCGTCGAAAAATTTAAGTATGAATTGTTCATCATTTAGTAATATTATTATTGTATTTCTGGTTTGTTCTAAATTTATCTATATCTGGAACAAAATGTACTCATATTTTCTATGAATGAAATGATAATGACGTTCATCTTTAAAAAAAATTTAAACTCAAGATTGCTACTTAAAAAAAAAAAGGTTTTGACCTAAAGAATCGATTTGGAATTTCATGAAGAGTGGAGGGTGATCCGGAAAAGACAATAATAAAATTCAATTTATACAATCGCAATGGACCATAAATTATGGGTGAGCAAATAATTCGGGTAATTCGGTTCGGGTAAAAAATATTAAATGGATAATTCGGTCAAAAGTTATAAAAATTTCAAATAATTCGGTTAAATTCAAAGTTATAAAAATTTCAAATAATTCGGTTAAATTCAAGGTAAAACGAATTTTGGCCATATTAGTCTAATTACCTGAAATCTAAAATTCTATCGTTTTGACATGAAATGTATAATTCTAATTTCTCTAATTCTCTTTTAGGGGTGAGCATATAACGGGTTATTCGGGTAGATCGAGTAATTTGGTTCAGTCAATCGGGCAATTCAAAAATTATTTTTTAAATCGGGTAAAGGGTAAATTCAGGTAATTCAAATAGAGGAAAAAAGTTTCATATTTTATAATTCAATCAAGATTTTTCTAAAAATTAACCATTCTGACCGAATGCTCACTTCTAATCATAATATTGTCATCTTTGACAAAATAATAATAATAATAATAATAAATTATTATTATTATTATAGTTACACTAAGTTAGTAACATAAAAAAAACTATAAAAAATAAAATATAGAAAATAAAAGAAATAAAAAATTATTATTATTTGATTTTCAATCCGCTATCTATAACAGAACATGATTATACATGACAGAAACAGTTAAGGTAGATGCTTCTAGCCCTTAAAGTATTATATTCATACGAATCGAATTTTCGACCTTGTGATTAAGCTAGAATAACCTTACAAATTGATCTAATACCTTGGATTGAAACATAAAATTGATACAAGAGTAGTTTAATAAATGAAATATAATGAAATCACATATATTCCTTCAATTGAGAGGAAAAAATCGCCAGGTCACCATCAAAATCACCGAAAGTTCAAAATAAATCCATAATCCTTTCGAACTCGCCAAAACAAATATTTGTCCGCAAAATATATTTTGTTGGATAAAATTACGCTTAAACTGAAGTCGCCGCCACGTCAATTCTTCGCCGTCCACCAAAGACGTCGCACTTTGCCACGTGTACTTGCCCCCCAACGCTTGTTGCGGTAGCCCACCCACTTTTTGTTTCCCTTACGATATGTGACGTGTCTCGTGGTGGGCCCTGATTGCTCGGTCAATATACCGACCAGTCATACGGTCCTTTGGCTAGAAACCCAACACAATTTTATGCCTGAAAATAATACAATTCTACGCACTACAGTTTAGTTTTGAACCTCGTAGAATTAAAAAAACAATAATGTCAACTTCTTGACCTATTTCATGATTTTGCATAACATTTACACAGCAAAAAATTGAAGGTTTTATATAAAATAAAAGGAGTATTATTTTTTAAAAATATATAAATAAAAATCTAAAGAAACATAAGATGACGAAGTAGTCGGTTAATCTATGGGCTAGGAATTAATTCACCAAATTCAATTAATGCATGAAGGCAAACAAAATCATGCATAAACCATAAACTGACACAGTTCAACAGACTGAACAGTCACACTATCAGATGGCCAGAAGCTTACTACCATATTAAAGAAAGATAGCAAAATATTATAGGGGACAAAAAAATTACTATGTAATTTGAACAGCTAAAATTGACTTCCTTCATTAAATACTTATCATAGCAAATAATGTAATAAGGTAACTAATTGTATTAGTGTGATGTGAATAAAATAACACGTTTTTTTTTTGTTTTAACTTCTGATTTTAGATTCTAAAGATAATGTTATAAACTGAAGAAAGGAAGAAAAAAAGAAAACAACTCTAGGTTCCTACTAAAATCCAAATGCATTCGTGAAATTCAAAAGGAAAGGAAAGATTTCTAACATTTCTATCACTTCTTATCAAGCAACTAGTTTTCGGACTATAGGTGTTGCTTCTTTCATGGACACCCTCAAGGCATCTACACTATTTGAAACGTCATTTTAGCTAGAATTACAATACAATTGTATTGTCACATAATTTTGCATATTATGGTCAAAATTTGCGACCAACATATTGGATCAGATTTAACTATTTAAGTTTTTTTTTTTTTTTAAAGAAAAAATTAGGGAACTATTAATAGTAGAAGTAAGAGTATAATAGTGGCAATAGAGTAATAGGCTAAGAAAATAGGGTAGGGCGAAGTTGGTTATTGGGGAGAGTAATCGGGTGCACCGAGGCAGCATGTAGGGCCGCACCCAAGTGGGATGCATAGAGCATAGTGCTTGATGAAGTGATGACTTTTGGTGTATGTATGTATGTATGGGAGACACACAGTATTGCAAATCTTTGACCGTTGACTTCCCTCTTCGTAAGATATTTTTATACTAGTATAATTTATTTATCCACATCTCGAGAAAATATAATATTTGCTACATACTTCATTAAAAAAAAAAACTACATATTATATATTTCGAAGTTAAACATGATTCCTACTCTTATTCCTTGTTTCGTATTTCGATGTTTGTACTCTTATTTTGTGTTAGAATTGAGACACTAATTTCCATTCTACCCATATTTAACCCATGCATGGTAAGATGAAAAACTTTTCAACCCATGACCTTTGAGAGCCGAGGTCTACACCCTTTCAATTTACATGTGTGCTTAAGTTATAACTAAGTGAAAAAAACTCCACACATATACATTATTCATTACAATACTGAAAAATAAAATAAGCAGCTGCAGTATATATAGCTCATGGGCACATTATCTATGCGCTGATAGCTAAAGTGATGCACTCTTAGCAAAAAGATTTATAATCCTAAGTTGAGAATGTAGGGAAAATCAAGCAAGATATAGTTTTTTTTTTTGTCAAGAATTTGTATCAAATCTGTTAAGAACGTGAGGTTCATTTTCCAACACGTTTCAGTAAATTTAACTGTAACAATGATTTGATGCTCCAAAAATTGATGAACTTTGGTAGGCCAATTAGAATGATTTTGTCTAAACGTCATGCATCTCACTAGAAATATGTACTCTCACACAAGATTAATTTGAGAAAGACAGAATTATTACCCTACCAGACTGTAATTTCCTTTAAGTATATACATTAGTATACTATAATAAAGCGATATCATTTTCATATATTATATTATACTTTTAAATAAAATGTACTTTGTCTACTTTTTAAAAAAATTTATACTATGTGTTTTAATTAATTTGGCTTAGTTAGAATCTGAATTCTATGACTATATAATTATTCTAAATAAAAGAAACAAAAGTAGAGGTTCGTAGACCAAATGTAAAATTGCTAAGTGCAACAATTTCTTAAACTAATTAACACAATTAATTAGTTAATTATATCTGTATAACAAAGATTAGTGCACAAATGCAGGCATGTGAAGTTGTAAATTAAGAAGAAAAAGAATTAGTAAGGCAATTAATCCTTTTGTTCACATTAACTAAGATTTGAAAGGTGATATAGTATCATAAAAGTGTGTTTGGACCAAATCTTGAGGCAGGATTAAGAAAGATAGATAAATACTATATTATTAACAGCACTTAATCTTGCATAATTAAGCTAAAGAAACAAGCTTTTTAACACACAACACAATTAGTAGACTTAAGAGACCAATAATGTGGTCCCAAATATACTGTTGGCAAAAGACACCAATAAGGAGACATTTTCATAAAATCCATACATAAATCATCAAAGGGCCGTCGTTAAGCCAGGATCCTGCCCTAATCTCATCATATTTTCAGCTCTAATTGGCTAATCAAAGATCCAAATCCACCAATTAGGTTTTACAATGATAAGAGTTATACTATAAATATTTTTTTTTTCTCTAAAGCTGTTTATTGGAAAGACGTGTTTGCGAGCTTATGTTTGACTAACATACATGTATTTTGTTTTTTATAATTAAGTTTGGAAAAAAGATGATACGACCAATGACTATTAGTGACAACAATAATGGAGTTATATATATATATATATAATACCTATCAGGCTGTAAATAGGTTGATCTACATTTTTTTAATTACTTCCTGATTATTTTATTTTATTTTATTTTATTTTCTTCTAATTAGGTTGTTAGAATCTTTATTGATATAGATTTTTATGAATAAAACAGAAAAATATGAGAAAGAAAGAAGCAAAGTGATGCAAAGCCACATGCAACTTTTGTTTCAAAAATTATGTTAAAGTGAAGAAAAAGCATAGAAGTGGGCTGCTTTTATTGACACTTGCCCATTCTATATATCATTTCATTCTTTGAAATTTGGCTAACGGATCATAATAATATCATAGGCTATAAAACTTAAAAATAGCTTTTAGATAATATTCATCAATCTTCTAATTTGTCTTTTTTCAAGTATTGAGCATATTAATCTCCTATTAGCCGGGGTGAAAATGATAAAAAAGTGTGATTAACCAAAAAAAAAAAAGGTATATATAAGGATTAATCTTAAGTTTAAATATTTTATAAGCACAATTTTATATTAATTCTTCAGACCTAGTCTATTTGTTTTTCTTAAACTGTAAATTATAAATAAGATATATTAGACCTTACTAACCACCCATGATTTCATGTTTCCAATGTGTATGCTTACATATGAGTAGACAGTAATTCTCATCTTCCTTAGAAAACTTTTAAAAGTGTTGTTACCCTTGTCATAATCTTTTTACTAAGAATATGTTTAGCAAAATTAACTATTTAAATAACGATTAATTATTTGAATAAATGTTTAACTGTTTGAATAAATGTTAACTATTTCTGGTAATCATTTACCAAAAATTAAAAGTTAAACAAATTATTTTTTTATAAAACGTTACTTATATAGTTAAAAATTAACTTAAAAGTTATTTTATT
>CATIWJ010440257.1:0-10766 GCA_949640765.1 Croton laevigatus | reverse complement strand
CTAATTTTAAGCAGAGAAAAAGTGGATTCTCCAATGAATGAATAAAATAAAAAAACCAAACGTAAACTACAGAAATTGGCACATGTTTGCTAAAGAATGGATGTAATAGAGACTGCTTTGTCTTTTGGTGGAATTACTGTCTAGTCCTATGATTTCGTGAAATTAAAACATTAAAATCTTGATTAGAATAGTAAACACAATAAGAAAATAAAAATATTGCAACCGAAAATTCAACTACTTAAATTGTGAAAATCGGTTGCTATTCAAACATAATTTTTACTTTATATTTTAAATAAGAGGATGATTTCATTGTTTTTTTTTTTAAAGAAATAAAACTAAAATCTTCCATTAATAAAAAAAGAGTACATAAAAAAAAATAAGCAATAAAAGTATAGAGACTTAAACAACAAATTCAACACCAATAAAGAAAATTTCCGAAGAGACACTCGATACGTAGTAGAGATGGGCATGAGTGGGGTGGGGCGGAAATACATTTTCCATTTTCATTCCACATATATAATTTATTTTCCATCACCATCTCTATCTCTCTATCTCATTCACAGGGATAATTTTTCTTCTATCTTATATTTGGGGTCCCATTTCAAATTTTTAAAAAATTATTAATATTAATTTTAGTTAATTATTGGAAGGGACACTTTTGGACATTTTTCTCTTTTAAGAGATTTAAGTTTTACTGCACTGAACTTTGGATCTTTGAATTTAAAAATCTTATCAGTATGTTGTGTATATTGATAAAGTAGGATACCACTTTGTAAACTCTTTTACATGTTGTTGTGCTTTAATTATCAAAAGCTTGAATATCGTTGCAGCTTTGCTTTGTGATTTACATATTACCCTTTTTTTTTGTCCACAAATGAGTGTTTTGATGATCTAAGTTGTGGAAGAAATTGTCTAATAATGGCTATCTTTTTTTATTTGAAAATGAACTTTGTTGTGTTGATTGCAATTTGTCTTTTTCCATTTGAACGATGTTGATTTCAATTTGTTTATGTCTATTGTATTGTATTAATAAATTGAAAATATCACTATTTATTATTATATATGTTTATTTTTAGAGACAATTTAAATGTATGAAAATATTTTAAGTTAAGACTATTTTCATTTTAAAAAATATGATATTTAAATTAAAAAACCCGGGGATTACTCGATACACCCCGTGATCTGAAAAAACTCAACCCGCAGTGGGGCGGGGCGAAATATTAGTGAGTAGGGCGGGGATAGGTTTTAGGAAACCCGCCCCAAACCAGCCCCGTGCTCAACCCTACACCCATCAATATATAAATGGATTTTTACATACCAATCAGTATATAAATAAGTATAAAAAATGATTTTAAAATACCCATTAGTATATAAATATACCAAACAGCACAGTATAGAAAATTAAATATTTATATATTGACCGGTATATGAATATCATTTTTAACATACTGGTTGTTTATTTATATACTGATTTATGAATACTTATGGTGATTTATATACTCCTCAGTATAAAAATATTGTATTTATATACCAAACAACTCCATATATAAAATAATATTTATATACTGACCAGTATATAAATATTAATTTTTACATACTGGATGTTTGTTTATATTCTGATTTCTACACTTATTGTTTGTTTAGATAGTGATTTATATAATTATTTGTTTTATTAACATATTGATTTGTTTGTTTGACAAAAAATAAAGTTTATATACTGATAAATATATAAAAATCAATTTATATACTGAACAGTTTATAAATATCAATGTTTACATATTGATTATTTGTTTATATACTGATTTACATATCAATTGTTTATTTACACACTGATTATTTGTTTGTTTTGGCTAAAAATAACGTTCATATAGTGATAAGTATGTAAAAATCAATTTATATATTAAATAGTATATAAATGTCATATTTATTCTGTATTTTGTATACTAGTGAGTATATAAATGTCTACATTGATTGTTTTGTTTACATATTAGTTTATATACTGATAACAATTACATTCAAACATCTAAACAATAAAGTTTTTTACATTTTAATCTACAAAAGGACCAAACTGAAAAGATAAAAAAATAAACTTCAAGTATTGAGATGTAAATGTGCACAATCGTTCGTCTTCTTCCTCTATTCAGTTGTAACAGATCAGCCGCTGCACTATTTCATTTGATTTTCTCACTGAAACTCGACGGAAATGGGCTGAAATCACGCCAGTAGCAAGATTTTTGTTCGAAACCAACCAAAAATTGTCTGATGTCACGGTCAAAAGGTGATGTTTACCACATAGTTGTTTTTTCTCCAGCGGCAGTGTTTAGGAGTTTCGTTCACTTGTTTGGCTTGCTTCCATTGACAGTGATTCTGACATTATCGGACAACTCACCGACCCAAGGGCTTTCAACGGGTACCCTCTTGCAGAGGAGGCAGCAGCAGAGCCTTAACTCCATCCTAATTCTCTGGCATATGCTACTATTTCTGTTTTTCAAATTTAAATATTTAATATTTTATTAATTTTAAATATAAATTTGATATTTTATTATTTTTAAAGAGGAAGGATAATTTTAAATTAAAAAAATACAGATTCTAGAATATGCAATTTAGTGAATTTATGAAATATATTTCTATTTACTAACTATTATGTTTGAAAATCTACTATCTATTTGTTTCTCACTTCTTTAAATTACAAACCCTTTTTAACCGACCCACAAAGATTTTGGGGCAAATAATAATAATAATAATAATAGTAATAATAATAATAATAATAATTTGCAGGCAAATTAGGGAAATAAAATAATTGATAGTGTTTAATTTATTGGGAACATGGTGATGTATGCACTTGCATCACAAATTTGAACTTCCATCTCCAAGTTGAGAAAACAAAATAAGCAAAAGCATTACTCATATTTTGATAAGAGGGTGCTGATGTTTGATCATTCTAATTAATCTCAACACTAATTACTTTCTAATTGTTGAATAATTAAGATAATCGAAAAATTAGGATGATACATGTATTCGTATCACAGCTCCGCATTGATGATGGTGTACACTATATTTTATTTAATTTAATTAATATTTTCTTTAATCCATTTTATATGATGAATTGTTTTGATTATATATATAAGCTGATTTGTTTGGGTTCTCAATCAAGGTATGAAATTACTATTTCAGATCTTAGGTTTAATTTCTCCCTTTTTTAAGGGATTAATATAGTAGTAGTACTTAATTTTGGTTTTTAAGGGCTAAAAACATATATACTATCAATTTAGTGGAAAGACACAAAAATAATAAGTTTTCTTCTAAAAAAATAATATTTTCTTCGTTCTAAAATTATTGGGACTTTTAATAATAAAAGTGATTCTTATATGCACTAAAAATAAATTACATCAACTACAAAATAAAGAGCAAAAATAAAAAAATTGACGCAGTGGTTGACAGCTCAGCTACTTTATCAGAAAAATTTGGGTTCAATCATTACCCTCCTCCCTCCTCTTAGGTTAGAATAACTATATTTAAAAAAAAAAGAGGCCAATGTTTATTACTACTAGAGGATGAGGATATTTCTGTATCTAGAAGTGAACAAAAAATTAGCAATCACTTACCAAAATAGGGAATGATAATATTGTGATTTCGGCAATCTGTATGAAGTGTCAGACTGTCAGTAAAAAGTTTCGTCAATTGTAGGAGGGATTCAAAAATTCAGTAATTTTCTTTTATTGAATTTACCTAAAAAATTCAGTATTAGGAGTCCTCCTGATAGGTATTGGCAGAACAAATGTTTAAACATGGAATAATTCAATTCCAAATCAATTTGAAAATCAATTTGCGTGTTTTGACAAATCTGTGGCTGGTCAATAAACTGAACAAAACAATTAGTACCTTTTATATATCCTTAAATTTCTCCTTAAATCATTACACTAATCCCAAATAAATTATTTTAATTCTTCGACGTAATATTTCCTTCATTGTTAATTAGTTACCTTAATAAGTTTTTAAAATTTAATTATGGAACTTTAAGATCATAATAACGAAATTGAAGAATATATTCATATTCATTTGAAGAATTACTTTTCTTTTTCTTCTTAATCAATCATTCTCATAAAAAAAAAAAAAAAAAAAAATCTGAAATAATGACATCCACGTTTTGGACAGCAGTTTGTTCAAGAAATATTCATGGAGTCCACAGAGAAAGGTAATAATATTCTTTACCGCAATTTTAGTTTTCTTTAACATCTATGTTCGTCTTTATATTTGATCTTTCTTTTTGCCCAAAACATGCTTTTCTTTTTTTTTTTGTAATGAATATTTATATATTAATAGAGTTTATCTTGAGACTGTGATTTGGGAATTGATTGATAGTCCCACTCAAATTCAATAAAATTTGAAATCAATTTTTACCCAAATAGAACTATTAATATTTGATAGAACTGACGTTAAATGAGTATAGAATTGTACTAGTTCAATTCACCCAGGAAATTAACATTAATTGAACTTGTTGGAAAACTATTTGTACAAATTAGTGAGGTGACATCTTTACTCTTACTTCTCATAACATGTTGTAGTCACTTAATATAGTGTCCGACAATAGTTTTTCCAAGTAATTTTTAGTGTTTGAGCTAGTCAAAATGATAAAAGTTATTTTTCATAATATCTGATAAAAATGAGTTTTTAGCTTTTAAACAGTGTTTTAAAAAAATGTTAGACGTTTTGTAAACATGTGCTATAAACAGTTTACATAATTACATTAACCGCTGTCAAACAGTCAGCCAAATAAACCTTAAATTGGTTTTGTTTTGAACCCAACTTATTTGAAAATCAAATGTTTGGCACAAAGATCGGATAGAATGAATTCTCCTTATTCTCCTGTTGGGTCACATGATGCAAACTTTTCTTTTCTTTTTTGTTAAAAACTTAGGTATGGGAATGTGGGTAGGGAGAGAGTTACTATGCACAAATATACCACAAAGAGAGTGGTACTGAGAATTAGGTGGGCAAAATGGCTATTGCAAAGAGAAAAAAGGGAAAAGAAACGAGCCCTAAACATAAAGTTTCGAAACGTTTTCCGAAGAATGCGGCTACTTGCCGCCTCTTTACTTTCCCATCACTTGTTTTATAAAATTTTGATTATTAGTTTAGAGTAAGAAATGGAAATGAAAAGAAAGAAACAAACCTACCACTAAAATAACAATAAACAGTTGCATAATTTTGACCTCTTTGTTTTTATTTTAAATTTTATTTATTTATAGCTTAGTTTAGTTTAGTTTATATCTCTTTTGTTTCTCTTTCTCTCTGCGTTGCTTATGAAGAAGAAGAAGATAGTTGTTTTGTATGAAAAGTCAGCGTCTCTCTCTTTCTCTCTATCAATCTCTTCTTCCTCTTTTTCCCCCAAAAATCAAACAAAAACCTTCATTTCTGAATATAATTTTGTCTTGAAGTTATATATGTAAATGGTATATTCTTGAAATTCATATGTAGTATGTGTAGCTTCTTTGGTCTGGATATGGAGAACTACCAAGGTGATTTGACAGATATTCTAAGAGCAAGTGGTGGTGGAGCTTTAAGCCAATCAGATATTTGTAGCTGGGAATTTTCTTGCGATCCGCTCAATCTTTCTTCTTCTTCTTCATCATCAGTGATGCAATCAGATAATAACAGAGAAAATCATAAAGACAACAATATTTTTGGTGATCCTTTTTGTAATATGAGAGATCCTCTTCTTCATGAGCTAGACGTTGCGGCTGTTTCGGGTTCTACGACCTTTTTCGCTTCTCCAAATTCTACAGATCATCATTTGCTTAGTCCTACTGCTACTACTGCTGCTGCTGCTACCAGTGTTGTTCTTGATGATAATATCAAGAATCATAATATTAATCTCGGTCGTAAAGTGTTTGAAGATCAAGAACTTAATAAGGGAATATTTTCGCGGATTCAGATCTCACAAAATAACAATAATCATCCACTCAAATTGCCGAATTCTGGTGTTCTTTCTGTTCCTTCTGCTTCGCCCCGGGGTTTGATTAAGCCTTCTTCACCTGTGGTTTCAATTGATATGATTAACAATAACAATTCAAATCCAGGGCCAGTGCAGATCTCATCACCGCGGAATCTGGGTATTAAAAGAAGGTAATTAAGATTTTCTGCTTACTTTATTTTTTGTACACTTGTTTCTATGAATTTAAAATCAGTTGGTTATGATTTTCATGTAAACTAAACTTTATTTTATTTGTTTCTGTAGTTTAATATTAAGCATATCATTAAATGAAGATTATCATTATCATTATTATTATTTTACAATAAGCTTTTGAGGATCTGGGGAAATTAGGGTTTGACAAAACACTCTAATACAAATGAGTTTCTTGTAGGGTATTATGTATCTATCAGTTCCGGGAGATTGTTTACCTTTTTTTGTTTTTTGCTTAAAATAAATTATTTACAAACAAAAACAGAAAGCCTATTTATAGGTTCTGAATCAACGTGATAAGGTACAGTTTATTTATTTTTTTGAGACAATAATATTCACATACTCAGCTTTCATTGAAAATATTTCCAAAAATATACTACTAATTGGATTAATTTTTGAATAATGCGATTGAATTATGTTGATTTTGATTGTTTAGGAAGAGTCAAGCAAAGAAGGTGGTATGTATACCGGCACCGGCAGCAGCAAATAGCAGACCAAGTGGAGAAGTAGTTCCATCTGATTTATGGGCATGGAGAAAGTACGGTCAGAAACCCATCAAAGGTTCTCCTTATCCAAGGTTTCTTCATTCTCTCTTTTCTTTTTTGATGAGCCACCGGTGTCCGGAGTTTGAGTCTGTGACTAATCGGGTTTAGGCTCTTTTCTTTATATTTAAACTTCCCTTCTTTTTCATTCCTCCCTCACTCATCTTGCTTTCATTTTGAATAATATAATCTTATAATTTTAATTTGAAAACACCATTTTAAATCAGTTACTTTATTAAAAGAAATTTTATAAAGTGGTTGCCTTGTTAAACACTTATAATCATTTTCTTAATTCTTATTATTTTGGAATTAAACCAAGAAAGTATGATTTATATATTTCCAAACAATGCAATTCTTTATAAATTTCTTCAATTTCCTTGTTAATTGCTCAATTCAAGCCGTTTTGAGAGACTTGGAGGGTTGAAAGAGTGAGTCTTGAAGGATTTATTTATTAATCTCTGAAGCTTCAAAATTGACTTTGTCAAAATTCTTTCTTGGATAACTCATCAAAGGTTTTCTACTTAACCTTCTTGATTATTAAAGAAATTATTATAGGATGTAAGCTTACGTTTACAAACTAGGACTAATGGCATCATTGCTGATTTAAGTTCTTCGTTATAAAATGATGATTTTTATCTTTTAAAAAGAAAAAATTTCTTTGCTGAATATATAAAATTGAATTAGTTTTTAAACCTAATTGAAAAGGTGGTGTTTGGTTTTGCAGAGGATATTACAGATGCAGTAGCTCAAAGGGTTGCTCAGCAAGAAAACAAGTGGAACGAAGCCGAACCGATCCGAACATGCTAGTTATAACTTACACTTCTGAGCATAACCATCCATGGCCAACTCAAAGAAATGCTCTTGCAGGATCAACAAGGTCACAGCCACTGAAGAACACTGCGCCGAAGACCTCTCCGCCGAATCAAAATCCAAATCCAAAGGAAGAACAGAAAGAAAGCAGCAGCAACGACACATTATCTCCTACAATGGCTGGAGTTACAGCAGTGAAAGAGGAGATTAATGAAGAAATATTGGAGATGCAAAAGGAATTGGAAAATGAAAATGAATTAAGTGAAGGTGGGTTTCCTCCTTATAGGCCTGCAATGGTAGCTGCAGAAACAAGTTTCCAAGAAGATTTCTTTGCTGATTTGGGTGAAATTGAAGCAGACTCACTTGATCTTCTATTTAGCCAAGGATTTAATGCAGACCAGAAAGAAAGCAAGGCCTTGGATCCATACTCTTTCTTTGATTGGTCGGAAAATATAAACAATAATAATATTTCATTTGGTGAAGCCAAGAAGGGTTTATAACAAGACCTTGATCGTCATTGATTAAAAACAAAAAGCGCAATCCTATTTTCAGAGCAGATTTTACTAATATTAGAGCAATTACTTTCTTGTAAACTTTAAACTTAATTGCTCTAAAATTAGTAAAAATTGCCTGAGAAATAGTAGATAAAAAAAACATGCATATTCCACTCACTAAAAGTAGTACTACCCTTTAATTTTTTTTATTATTATTTATAAGCAATGTAGTTATTTGGGTGAAATTTCTATTCTATTATATCAAGGTCTTGGTATAAACCCTTCTCTTTAAGCTTCTCTCAATTGATTAGGGTTGGTTTGGTGGCTATATTATTAGAGATTATGTTTATTATTACAATTTTTTTTTTCTTCTTCTCTGATCTAATGTTAAATATTAAAGATATATGGTGGTTGATTCATCATAAACCATTCTATATTATATTATGAATAAATCTCATTTCATGCTTTCCCTTTCCTTTTTTAAGTAGGGAAATTTTGATTAGCTTAATAAGGAGATGAAATAGGTATTTTGAGTGCTGGTTGATTGGGAGCAGACCCAGAGAGTCCCACATTCCTTTTGGAAAATTGGTGGATGGGACAGAAAGCGGAGGAACAGAAGGTTTCAACAGTTAAAACAAGTACATCCATCAGACATGACAGGAAAGCTCGTAAGAGAAGGGAAGAGAAGATAGATTCATATACACACCAACACACAAAGATGGGACTTGCCCTTTTCTCTCTTTTTAAAGTGGCTAAAATTATTCATTTCCACCTTTGATCATGTGGGCAGTAATTCTTTATTGCTTTGATTTGATGATGGTGAAAAAAAATAAATAAATAAATTACACAAAATGACAAAAATCCACTAATATGTAGTGTATTACAGGACAAAATACAAGTGAAAAAAAAAAAAGCTTGACTTTTCTTATCAGTTCTTCTTCTTCTTGGGATGAGTTCCTCAGCTTCTGTTTGTTTCTTAACTTTCTTTATTATTATCTACCTGCAATCTTCAATCTTATTTAATTTACTTACTTTTTTCAGCTATTTACTGGTAGTGTTCGTTATTAAAGTGTGAGTCTTTTTTTTTTTTTTTAACAAAATTTGTATCAGAGGTCAGTTATGATTATTTGTCTTTATTGAGTGAGTTCAGCTATTGTTATATAGTATACAAATAGATTTGCTTTTGATCATCATTCATCTGCATGTCAGTGGGTTAACCATTTATGCATGTTTACTACTAGTATATTATATTGTACGTAGCCGTTTTGTTACCAATTGCAATACGTATCTTTTTTTTTAGCCTTAACAAATTGCAAATACATATCATTCTTCGTGTATTTCACAATGTATTTATTGTTTACTTTTGGTTTTTGCTTTGAGGTTTTACATTCTGCAATTTTCTTGTTTTTCAGACTTTTTTTTTTTAATATCCACTGATTAAATAGGATTGATTGGAAAAATCTTTATTTAAAGAGTCCTCCGCGATGGCTCTCGCCTCAACCACATCCTCGAATTTGTTCTATTATATTTATTTTTTTTCAAAACAAGTAGTTGTATCTTCTGTATAGAGTCTCGAAATTCAATATGGTTTGCTACAGTTTTTAAAATTTGACTATAAATTACGAATTAGAAACGATTGCAAACTTAACAATAAAAATCGCTATGTGTCTAATTTGTAATATATGCGCAATTTTTGAAAATTATAATTCACTACATTTGACTTCGAATTTTGTACCTAAGATCCACCAACTAATTTTCAGAAAAAATTTATAATAAGACAAAATGGTGAGAAATGCTCGCATAAAAAACTTTAATTTGCTGTAATTTTCAAAAGAGGGCAGCTACATCTCTCGCGTCGAGATAAGATATCTCACATTTTATTTTTCTTTACAATTTGTCAAAGGGGTCCACTAAAATTTATAATTTTTTTTAAATACTAAAATAATGTCATTATACTATCTCCGTATTTTTTTATTCTTTACATTTCAAATAGCATGATTAGATTCAACTTTGGTGTTGATAGTTTGATGTGTTGGCTTAGGTAGATTAAAATATTATTTATATATAACTAAATTATAGTAGTCATATTTTATAACTAACGTAAACATACTTTAATCTATCTAACTCAACCCATCAAACTATCAACATCAAATTTGAATCTAACTATGCTGTTTAAAAATGTAAAGAATAAAAAAATACAGAACTAGTATAATGCAAGAAAATGCTTGCGAGAGTTTTCTCGTGGTAGAAAGATAAAGTCTTTTCTGTTTCAAAAAAAGTTTTAAAGTGCATTTGTAAAGAAAATATTTCTCAAATGTATTATTTAAAATGTTTGGTCTATGAAAATCAAATTTCATGAGAAACAGATTTATTTTCATTTTAAAATACAATAATATTTATATAATTAATTAATTTGATTATGTTTTAACAATACAGTAAAAAAATAATTTAATCACTTTTAACTTAAAATTATACCTTTTTTTTTTTTTGTCTCTAATATGAAATTTAACTACTTTTCTTCTGCATAAAGTGTTAAGATGTCAATCTTCCAAGAAGTAGAATAGACTAAAAGAACTAAAACAAATAACGATTTTATACTTCCCAAAATCTTGTAGTTTTATTAATCTCCTTACCTCTAACCAAACATCATCTAATGGCTAAGTTTGCTTATTTTTAATAACAATAAAAATAAGAATAATAATTAGCCCAAAAGCCCAATCCATTCTTTAGTACGAA
>CATIWJ010440015.1:0-12676 GCA_949640765.1 Croton laevigatus | reverse complement strand
TTTGTTTCGTGTTAATGGACCTTGAGGAAGCACCAAAGGATCCTTGACCGTTCTTTGATTCACATCAGGATCCTTGACCGTTCCTTGATTCACATCAGTGCTTCTGTGACCTTTATGATAAAACAACCTTCTTAAAATCTGTTAATGCTTTGTTGCTCTTCAAGCTTTCAAACTAAATGCAGTTTTCAAAGTTCTTGTAAGTGGCTTGAGTTTTGTAATTGTCCATTCCCTTTTGTTTTTTTTTATGATTTTGAAGAGCAAAACTTTATTTCCATACTTGAAAACTAGATTGTGAGTCGATTGGGTCTGCTTGTAGGAACTCAATCTATAATTATGTCCAAGATTTGATTTAAGTCTAGAAAAACTGTCTGAATCATCTGTTGTCTTTTTTGTCTTTTAAACAGCAAGAATCAGTTTTATACTTTAGAAACGATGTTGAAACCTCTTATTTTTAGTTTTGCGAATCTTTAAAGATCATAACGGTGAGCTCTTCTTTCAAAAGTTATTTCAGTTTAAATTTTACTTTGTTTGTATTTCAGAAACTCATACTCCCTTGTGTTTTGCAAGTGTTAGAAACCCAAGTGCCCTGTTTCTCGAAGTTTTTGGGTTTATGTTTCTGGTCTTGAATATTTTCGATACATTTTGTTTCCTTTTGGTCAGTTTCAAGACTCTACATTTGTGTTCTCAAACCTAATTTTTTAAGCTAGTTAAACCTGTCCTTTGCTATGGTTTACTTTGTTTTTAAATTCTTATTCTCATTTGGCTATGTTCATTCCTTGTGTAATGTCTTTAAATCCCATGCAAGTCTATTTTCAAGGTCTGTGTGTGATTGTTCACGTTCTAATAGTGAATTTGTGTCTCTAGAGTTGGTGCATCACTAATGAAGCTATATTTTATGATGTATAGCAGCATATTTGCTTCACTACTTGCATTACGGGCCTCACAATCATGCGTTCACTCTTGATTTAATGTGCTGAGGCCTTCAAGTTAATGTATTGGTCGTAGGGGTGAGAAAACAAAATCTGAAATCGAATTGAAGCCAAACCGAATCATTGGGTTAACCCAATTTTATAATTCTGAAAACCGAAATTTCCAGTTCGACATTCGGTTCTGGAAATATAAAAACCAAACTGAGCCGACGGAAATTAAAACCACGTCATTTTGTTTAGGGTTATATAGAACAAAACGGGGTCGTTTTATTCTCAAAACTTAAATTATACCGCAGCAGTTCTGCCTCTCTCTTCATTTCGATTCCAAAGCTTAAAGCCTCCTCCCTCTCAGCAGCCAGCTACCCTACCCACCGTCACCACCTCCTCCGCTCCGCCACTCTCTCTTCCGTTCATCTCCTCCGCCGTTCTTCTCCTCCTTCAAGAAGCCCGGTTTTTCAACACCGCCGACGAATGTAGAGAAGATTTGAGAGCTAAGAAGCCATCGTAACCTAACACTGTCTGGTCTCTAACAAGGTTCAATCAAACCTCTGCTGGTCACCTTCTGCCATCCACCTTAACCTTCTGCCAATTTCCAGGCTCTAACAAGGTGAGTTTTCGTTCTGATTTTGAGTTTAACTGTTGGTCCTGAATTCGTTAGGTTTTGTATAATATGTAAATTAAATGAATTCAAAATAAACTCTGTATAAGTTGAGTCTTGAGTTTCATGAGTACATTTTAATTGTTAAATTAAATGTTGGGTTGTCATGGAGTATAGCACATGAGTCGATAGGATGTCATGTTTGAGGCTCTTTTGCTTATTGCTTGTTTATTAAGATGTTTGAAGATAGTAACTCATTTGTTGAGTCGGTTTTTGGAGCTTAGTGATGGCATGCTTGTGTCTTTAGAATAGAATTGAGTCTTGAATGTAATAGTGTCTTTTGCATTTTGGCATGAAGTTTGAGTTTTTATCTAGTTTGAACCCTTCTTTTATTGTTATGGAAATTGGATTGTTGAATGGTATGTTTAGTTTAGATTTGATACTTTTGCCTTAAAAGTTGCATTACCTTGGCAATATTTATAATTTAGTATTTAAATGATATTACATGGCTTTGGACTTAGTTTTAAAATTGCATTTTAGGTCTTAAAGTTGCATTTTTAGCTTAGAAATTGTATGTTAGGAGTAGTTTGCATTCTTAGGATAGAAGTTGCATATTTGGTATAAAGCTTTCATTTTCAATCTCTCCTATCTCTCAGCCGTTTGAAGGTACCACCATTGCTGTTTGCCTCTTCTTCTATTTATATTTTATTTTTGTTCCTTGAATTTTTCCACTCAAGGATAAAGGATAAGTGTACTGATTTAATTGTGCATTAATTTTAAATTGTTAATGCACAAATCAGTTTCTGATCTATACATATATATGATTTGAATTTTATTGCTCTTTCTTCAACTATGTCTGATACTTTTATTTTCTTTTATTGTGTAGTTGAGATTTTGCAATTTTTTTGTTAAAATCTATGTTTTTATGATTCTGATGATTATTTTAATTTCATCATAAGGCCCAAATTGAGCAAGATATTGGATATGTGTTTTTGTTTTCATGAATATCTCGTTCGGCTGTTAGAAAGCTAATGATTAATAATATACATTCCTTTAGTAATACATCTTGCCTGACTCTGAACTTTCCTTCATTACGCCATTGTTGAAAAGCTTCTATAAGTTGCACATATATATCTACTGTGTATCATATGAAAGTTTATAGAATATGCTAATCAGGTGTTGTCAGCATTGGGGTGGATTTAAGCTTGCGTACTTTTTTTCCCGAGTATAAAAAAACATATAAAATGTGAGAAAACAATTTCATAGACCGTTTTACTTTTTCTGTATTATAATTGTCTCCAAGTTATTTTCTTGTGTTTGGAAACTATTTAAAACCATTTAACAGAATAACATTATTGTATGTACAAAACCATGTATTAATGGACTTTATATTTAGTCTTGTGATGAATTGGTTTGAAATTGGTGTTAAAAGTAAATCATAATGATAAATTAGGTGCCATATAAATCGTGAATGTGTTTATGTCTGTTTTTAGACATGCTTTTCCTCCTCTCCTTCAAAATTTTGACGTTTGCAAAAGCAATCTGCTAAATCATATGAAAATTGAAATAGGGTAAGAGTTTGTAGAAGAGGGGAAAATGGAGGGATGGGACCCAAATACTAAATCAACATTAACACAGATCCCGCTACTGGCAACCAAAGCCGGGCCAAGAGATGGAGCTGCATGGACACAGAGGCTGAAAGAAGAGTACAAGGCTTTGATTGCCTACACTCAAATGAACAAGTCCAATGATAATGATTGGTTCCGTATTTCTGCAGCCAATCCTGAAGGGACACGGTGGACTGGCAAGTGCTGGTATGTACACAACCTCCTCAAATACGAATTTGATCTGCAGTTTGATATTCCGGTTACTTACCCATCTACTGCTCCGGAGATCGAGTTACCTGAGCTCGATGGCAAAACCCAAAAGGTCTGTTGTTTTTGTTAAAAATGGTTATGTTTATTTGCATTCCTTGTTAATTTTTTCATGTTAATTTATTTCTTCTGGTGCTTGTAGATGTATAGAGGAGGGAAGATTTGCTTAACTGTTCATTTCAAGCCACTTTGGGCCAAAAATTGGTATGGTTATTTATTAATTTAATTTAATTGCATGGTGAATTGGATTGTGAAGTTTTATTATCTGTTTCCGCTGTTTAAGAAATTAATTTCAGATTGAAAGGAATGAAATTTATCAATTTGAAGCATGAGATTTTTTTTTTTATATATATGGATGAATTTTTTACTTCTAAACTGCTTTTTGCATGATTCAAATTGGCATCATACTTTTTTTTCCTCTTCTTCTGTGTGAAATATGAAGAAGTTTATCTGATGATACTATGATAGTATGAAAATTAGTATGAAAATTTGAAAAATAATAACACAGTAGCTGTATTTGTCTCAAAATGATCTAGATCAAAAGTGACTTCATCTATACGATATATTACTTTAATCTTTATAAGTTTTGGAAAAATGTAGGTGGAATAAGAGAAAAGTATAATTGCTCAAAAAAGTCAAACTAGAATAATATTACTTTAGACTTTTGATATGGATCATTTTGATCCCTTTAGGATCCCTCGCAAAAATAAAGGCCCTCCTACAAGATTGGATGAGATTAGAAATGACTGGATCCTAGAAAAGGTGCAATCAGCAGAGGTTGGAGATAAAATGAAAAAGTGACAGTTTAATCTATTTGGACTTTCATGTGGTTCAGTTTGTAGATATCATAATTTTTTTTTTTTTTGGGTTGTGGGGGTGCGCTTATAGATGGAAAAAGATAGACCCAGAACCATATGAATGGAATTTGTTTGAAAAAATTGCTTCTACTTGACAATTGACATTACCACATTAGTGCATTCTTTAGTGCTTCTCTAGCATGTATCAGTGAGTCTGGGTCAGGTACTCAGGTTTGCTTGCTTATGCTTCCCTCCCATTGTTTTCTTAGGAGCCGCTTAGTATTGATGTTAACCGGAGGTTGAAAATTACAAGATTAAAAGTTAATCTCATTTGGCTGCATATTAGGAACCCAATATGCATTTTCATCTTTTAAGGGGTTAAAACATTAACCTAGTCTTCCTTAGTTTAATAGGAGGTTAAAGTTCAAAATTTTTAATTTTTTTAATCACTATATAAGTAAATATTTCTGACCCCTTAACAATTACTTTTGTAAATTTTATAGGAGTACTATTTAAACACTTTATTTGTTAACCTTAAGTGTAATATCCAAATATAAGTACATCAAGGTGCAATCGTCATCCTCCTGTAAACTGAATTTTACATTATGCAGTGTAACTCTTTAATTTTATTTGATTTTAGCAATTTTGCTTGATTGCTTGCATTTGCTTTTTGAAATGTCATGTATAGTTGGGACTTTGTCAAACCCTTACTGTTATAAGTTATGTAATAGCAATATTTTGATATTTCACTTGATTTGGCAGTCCTAGGTTTGGCATAGCACATGCACTTTGCTTGGGTCTTGCTCCATGGCTTGCAGCGGAGATCCCAATTCTTGTTGACTCTGGCATGATTAAGCACAAGGATGATGCTGCTTCAGCCAGTGAATCTTAATTATGATATAGAACATGGTAGCTCCAAAATAATTGCTGCAGTTTGAGTGTTATTAACTCTCAAAGATAATGATAACCTTGAGGCAAAAATATGCCTCTTGATTGTTTATGCACAATTTTTCTGTTAACACAACTTTGATGTTCCTAACATTCATAATCATAGTTTTGAATTGTAGTACAAAATCATCACTTAGCTTGATAAACTTTGAAAAGGCATATCAGCACAAGCTTTTGACAAGGCTGGAAGAATAAATTGATCCGACAATGGCTGTTCTGTTGGCCTCAAACATGCATTTGCAGCACATCGTTTAAGTGTTACATCTTATTGGTGATAAAAGTGTATGATGCAGGGAAGATTTATGCATGGTGCATGGTTGACTGATTGTCAAAGCTGCATTAATAAAATAGCATATTCACTAAAGCAAGTATTCTGAATTGTCAAAGCTGCATTATTTTTTGCCAATACTCACCGATTGATTTCACTACTACACTTTTCCTCCAGGATAGGACAATCCTGAATATTAGACGATGAAGCCAATCCAAATGTTGTAGTCCTTGGGGTAGAAATGCCAAATTTTGGCATTGAGATAGTGCCAAGCGAGGTAAGGTTATATCAAAATGAACGCTTCTAAAAAGTTGACACACTAAATTTATCATTAACCCTATATTAATTTTGGCTCTCACTTAAAAATGTTTGTATTTGAGTGTTTTTAGAAAAAAAAAAGAAAAAATTTCTCCCATTTCAAGTTGGTTTTATATTGGAGTTAGATGAATTGGAAATAAGGAAAAAAAAAAAGATGAATTGGAAATGGTATGTTAAGATGAATTGGAAATGGAAGAAGAGTATAGTGGGTGGAGTTATTTTCAGTATTTGTATAATATGAGTTAGTAAGGTAATTAAGACCTCGTAATTGTACTAGTTGGAATGCACATTCCTATTTCTGTATTGGGTAAACATATGATTCTAAGGAGAGGAAGTGTTGATGGAGTTGCACTCAATATTTGGAGTGTGAGAGGGAGGACAAAATTATTTTTTGTCCTGTACTATTATGCTTTGAAATTTTTAGCCCATGCACTATTAAATAAAAATACTTGATGCCCTTCCAGCCGGTCTGTCGTTTGACTCATTTTTTTCCGGCAACAAACCTTGCAAATGAATATATCAAATTGAAGCCCTCGATGTAAGGATTTCAAATCTGGTCTCATATTTGTCATCCAACCACCAGAAGACCTCGTTTTATGTGTTTAAAATTTTGAAGAAAAAAGTTTGAACTCGTAAAACGAGGTCTTCCGGTGGTTGGATGACAAATATGAGACCAGATTTGGGATCTTTACATTGAGGGCTTCAATTTGGTATATTCATTTGCAAAGTTTGTTGCCAGAAAAAAATGGGTCAAACGTCAGGCCGGCTGGAGGAGCCTAAAGTATATTTATTTAGTAGTGCATGGGCTAAAAGTACCCACTAGTATATTCAAAGGCTAAAAGTTCCAAAACATAATAGTACAAAGGACAAAAAATGATTTTGGCCGTGAGAGGGACGAGAATTGTTACCATTATTATTAGTGTGTTGCAACTTGTAACCCAAACCCGTTACCCATTTTTAAGTGCTTGACTGCAACACATTAGAATTTGACCATTCTTTCTAAGAGGAACATGTCCAGCTATTTCACAGTCTGTTCTAAGGTGGCAATTCCAGAGTTGTCAACACCATTCATTTAGCACATTGTCCCACTGTCTCTATTTTTATTAGAAAAATCTCCATAATTTTAGAAACAATTATATCTAATATTTAATTAACTGCCTAATATACAATTTCACCCTCTAAGTATGTTCGATTTCCCGAGAAGAATTAATGTTTCTATTTAATTATTCGAATGTTTCACTTAAACACTCCAACCATTTCAAAGTGTTTCAAATAGACACTTGAACCTTCGAATACTGAAATTCACGCCCGTATGTTTAGGTGTGGCAATATGCCTATTTGTAACACTTCGAACAGTTAAAGTGTCTAAGTAAAGCGTTGGAATAGTTACAATATCTGAATAAAATATTCAAAAATTCCGGGTTCCACATGAAAAATCAAGCAAGTGAAATTGTATATTAAATCTTTAATTAATCATAATAGATGGTCTTTCTTTCTCTTTTTCATTTTGGGTGTTGCTCCAGTCAGTCAAACACACAGCAACCTTATTGCTTTCTAAGGAAGCAAACTTGCTTTTCAGAAAAGAAGAAAGGAAAACGACAGACATAAAACATATTCATTTCTTTAATTTTCATTTTATTCATATTTTTTTTTTCAAGTTTCTGACATACTTAAGGGGATTGAAATATGTAAATAGCAAGTGTTGAAATTCCCCATATCCTGCAATGTTAAGAAATGGGTATTTGCAGCAACAAAGGAAATTAGGCACAACAACAATATATCTGAAAGCAACAGAATTGCTAACATAATGACCACAAGACAGAATATTTACCTCGTTGTAACTAAATGAATTCTAAAGCCTTCTTTTTCCCTTAAAAAACCAGCCATCCATCTCTTTCCTGACTAAGCCAACCTGTTGAATGCAGTACAATATTTTTCTTCTGCCATAAGCTATGGAACAAGAAAATCATATCATAGGCAAGCTGAAATTTCTCACATATTCAAATAGAATGATGATCCATATTTACAGGAGTCATTTTAACTCTTAGACGCCATAATTTCTCAGTAAAATGTAGGCTGTCCAAAAGATTGGAATAGAGTAGACTGAGAAGTAATATATATGCACATTGAATACACTTAATTATTTATATGTATGCTAAATGAAAAAATATGCTACGAAATAATTTGAACTCTGGATCTATGATCTTCAAATCGTCAAGCAATCATCTTCGCCTTGATCTTTCCACATCATTGTCCCCTGCATGTTTGGTTGGACGTGGTACTTTGTTGAAAGCAGCTGCATGAGATGGGGGACTATCTTTCTCTTTAACTGATCTAAGTTCCTGTACAAGGCATACACAGAAACATACATGTTAAAAGAAAAATCAGAGAAGCATGATTGTTTAGAGGACGCAAAAAATGTTTCAAATTTGCAACTGAGTCACTGAGAAAAATAAGTTACAAAGAAAGAAAAAGTTTATGGCTTCCTTCAAGTACAACCAGCACAAAAAATGGCTACATTTGAAGTAGTGCACTAATGATGAATTCAGGATTCTCATATTGAAAATTAAGAAAGAATGACTAAAATTGAATTTCTTTATGGCGTTGAAGTACAAAATTTAAATATGAGATGATTTGCAAATGGCATTAGGAAAGTATAACATCAGTGAATTGGTTGAAACCTGCATGTTAAAGCATTGTTGTTCAAAGTGATAAAAGAAGTTTGGGACTCACAGCTCGAAAAGGAAAGTCATCTGCCTCGAGCATATGAACAATCTGCCCCATCTTTGGGCGCTTATTAGCATCCAAATCTATACATCGAAGACAAACCAGCAAGCTTCGTTTCAAAGCTCTTTGAGAAGGCTGAACTTCAATTAGAGGATCTAAAACCTCTTCTCCACGGCGACTAGCTACCATCCCTTTAAACCAGTCAACCAAGTTCATCTGTAATAAATTCAACAGACACAGTGTTATGATGGTCTTGTATAACTGATATATAATGGGAAAACAAAAACACTTGGTAATCACCTCTCCAGCTGGCCTGGAGTAATCAATTGGGCTCCTCCCGGTAATCAACTCCATAAGAAGAACTCCAAAACTATACACATCACTACCCTCATTGAGCATTCCTGTGCTTGCATAATCAGGAGAAACATATCTGGAGCAAAATGGTCCCAAATTAACAACTATTGCAAGTTAAAAGGTACATGCATCATCCAACAGCTTATAATTGCAACCGATTAATGAAGTACAAACCCAAATGTTCCCATAACACGTGTGGTGACAAAGCTTGACTCAGAGCCCAAGAGTTTGGCCAATCCAAAATCTGAAACCTTGGCATTCCATTTTTTATCCAGAAGTATGTTACTGGATTTTACATCACGATGCACAACTTTAGGTTCCAGACCTTCATGCAGATAAGCTAGCCTGCAGCGGAGTCATAAAAGTTAATGGGGAAAAATATGCTAAATTTGAGTTAGAAAAGAATGAAGTTAAATGAAATTGTTAGCCACCAATTAGTAGATTTTGTAAAGCTTTGGCAACAAATACTATCAATAAAGTCAAAGTCAACCCAGTGGCAGAACAAGCAAACAATAATTTTGTATAATAATGCATAAAAGGTGAGACAGATTGAAGTTAGCCATGAGGAGAATACTGAAAAATATCATGTCCAGAATTTTCTTGGTGGCACTATAATTTGTGTCGACTTAATAACACTATACAAGGATTAACAATTACGAGGACCATTTACAATCAAAAATTGGCAAGCAATGAAGAATACAATACCCTTTTGCTGTTCCAATTGCAATCTTCATTCGGATATCCCAGGTAAGGGGGCTAACAGGCCCTACATCACCATGTAACCACTGCTCCAAATTGCCATTGTCAACATATTCATAAACAAGCATCCTGTTCATATAAATAAATGGCCATGAACACGAAAAAAGAAAAAGAAAACGAATTTATAATTCAAGTGAACATTGACATAACCAAGTTGCCATATCTTAAATACCTACGAGCACCTTCTGCACAATATCCAAGCAGACCCACCAAGTTCTTATGTCTAACTTTTCCAATGGCTTCAACTTCCACCCTGAACTCCTTTTCTGCTTGACCCCTATAAATACAAAAGTTACAGCCACATGAAATAGTATTCGACAAAACATTTTCAGGCTCGTAATATTTGGCAATTTTTGAATCAGAAGTTTTACAATGAAACAAAGATGTCATGAAATGAAATAGTTTAATTATGATTTAGAAACTCTTGGAAAACCTCTTAATGTTTATTTTGTAAATATTTTGAATCCTGTCTTAACTTAGGTTGCCAAGTATTGAAGCACTAGGGGACTAGCAAACCCGAGACTGGGTTAAGCGAATTCAAGCAGCTTACACCACTTGAACTAACCCATTTGTGGCAATCAATGTTATTAATATTGATAAAGTGAAGAAGTACTATTGCACCAATCTTTATATTCCCTTCTAGGAAAATTAAATTGATAGCTATAATTATTCCCGGATCATAATTTATGAACCCATTGGACTGGTAGCTACATGGTTGTTTTATCTCGCAGCGCATGAGGCCAAGGATTCAAATCTTGGCACTCCTGCCCTGTAAGTATCCAGTTTATTCAAAAAGTAAGCTCGAATTTAACAAAACATGGGATACCATATTCCCAGGTAAAAATTCCTGAAAAGTTAAATTAGATTTGGAAAAAAAAATAAAGTTCAAAGAAAGAAATCCTGATGGATAATATTAAAACGAATAGAGATTGAGAAAGCACAAATAAGTGGGGTATAAAAATGAAAAAGAAACAAAAGAGTGCTTATCAAAGAACAAAGTGACATACTTTTTCTTAGTACTCCTTATCAAATACCATCTGTCACCGACACATACTAATACCTATTTAGATCTTAGTAAGTTATTGTTATCGTTAGCATTGACTATTGACATGGAAACAAAAAAAAATAATTGGAAAAAGAAACCGTATATTATTAACTATAATAATCTAATGCAAGAATTTGTTAAAACCCATTTTCTAGAGAAACAAACAGAAAACTTTAAGTTGAATTTCAGTTACAGTAAATTAAAAAACTCACTTGTTGTTAAGCAGATTCTTAACAGCAACTACAGAGCCATCCTCCACTTCCCCTCTATACACAACACCATATCCACCTTCACCGATCACATTTTCCTCAGAAAACCCACGTGTTGCAATCTCGAGCTCCTTCAAGCTATACCAGCGTCCCCACCCGATATTCTGTTGCGCCTCCATCGACGACGACACATCACTATTCGTACTGCAAGATGCGTCATCACTTTCTCCACTCTTCTTCGGCTTCTGTTTCTTCCCTTCTCCGATCTCCACATCAACAACAACACTCTCAATCTCCGTCATTACATTTCCAATTTTGACCCCCTCTTTCTCTTTGCGATCCAAAGCTTTAATTTCTACTATGTCTTTTGAAACTAACGGGATCAGACCACCAGACCCCTGCTTCTCAAGCACTTTGTTCCGTTTCCGCGAAGTGCGTCTCAAGCGGATACAAAGGAAAACAATAAGAAAAACTAAAAGTAGACATATAGAAAGGATTAAGATTAGAACATAGAGCTTTAGATTGAGAAATGGAGTTTTTGAAAAGAGCTTGTTAGGTGTAGAGCTGCTACTGCTGTTGGTGGCGGAGGCATCGTTGCCGGATACCGACATTGGTTGATTCGGTTTCCGGCGAGAAGTGGAATGTAATGGAGAATTTTTGAGAGCGAAAGTGAAATTAGTGTTTGGTTGACGAGAAATTTATGGTAATTCTGGAAAAGTAAAGAGTTAGCGAGAAAACAGAGAGGAGAAGAGAGGGAAAAATGAAAAGTGCCGCTTCAACGGATACAAAGCGAAAAGCAAAGCAAACTAGCAAAACAATACAAAAGCATGAAAGAAAGACACATTGAAACAAACGTTTGTTTGAGTTACCTGTTCTTACAATTTGGTCCGATATTAAACGTTTATTACGAGAATGCCACTAACAGTGATCACTATTAAATTGCCACTAGTTTATGCATTGTGATTTGTGGCGTCAAAAGTCAAAACTGAAGTAGCGTGTTATCTAATTTTTAAAATAAGGTCAAACATACTTCAGACAAAAACTTCAAGAGTAAAAAATGTTACTCGTATAATTTCCTTTCAACCAAACTTTGTTCGTGTAATAATAATAATTTGAATTTAAAAGAAAAACTAAAAATAAATTTAAAATTATACTGTACATAAAGCATCCTCGTAATTTGGCCATTTGAACGTTACAAAAGAGTAGTAATTTGGATTGGTCGACTTGTAGACAACTTGAAAAATGGGACAATTTTCCAATTTAACTTTTCTTTTTTTTTTTAAATTGAGATACTCAAAATCTATTGTTGGCTTATATATCAACTTTATAAAAAAAAAGTTGGTATTTGAAAAAAAAAAAAAGTTGGTAAAATTATTTAAAACTTACTCCAAACTTAACTATAAGTTTATGTTAAAAAAAGAAAAAAAAAGGTCTTTTTTTTAATAATAGGAAAAAAAAAATCAAGTATTTAGATTATTTTAGAAAAGGTAAAATAGATTTATCAAAATCATTAAGTGCTTGTAAATTGACTTATAATCTTTCCTTCAAAAGTAAAATTATTATACTACTTACTACTTTGTATTGAGTGATGGTTTTGTATGCTCAGTTATTATAATTATTATAATAATAATGAGGAAATATTATGAGAAAAAAATTATAAATACCTCTACAATAAACAATTAACTTATAGGTTTAATAAGATTAATTAATTAATTAGTCATAATGACGAATTATCTCATAAAAAAAATATAATGACGAAGTAATCTATGAAAATTAAAATATTGGAATAAAAAATATATTTATAAAATTAGGGAGAAGAAACAATATATTTTAACAAATTTCTTGAAAAT